>CM032163.1:24473420-24548149 GCA_018901935.1 Pugionium cornutum
CAGATCTCGTGATGGGATGGAAAGATTCTTGAGATCGGCCAGGCTGAGATCAGCCTGATAGTCGATCTCGTGGCTTCCAAGAGACTCCTTGGCCAGTTATTGTCGCTTTATCCCGTCTAACTTCTCGCAGTACCTAAAAACATCAAGAAGGTATGCAAGATGCAACAATGCACAAACTAACCTTTAGAATGCAATGCCAAATGCCAATGAATGTTAAATGGGTGATAGAATGTCTAAAATGCCAATGAAGACACAAAAAGGTGATGAAATGCATAGTAAAACAATGTAAAAACCATGGTTATCAGATAACAAAAGCAATGACGACCATAACTCGTCTGAGACACCTAGCTATTGCTCGACACAGCTTGCCTGACACAACTAGTACCTCCTCGTCAGGTAGGCTAACACATCTACTGACAACTCAACTTCACCAATTCGATATACATGTTGATCTAAAAGAATGCCGCACCTCGGCTCAATTCTCAACGGGGCAAGACTGGACCTCATCAATACACTTAAAATCGAGTAAGATAGACCTCGTCTATCGACACTTCACCTTAACAACAACATGTACACTCTTCCATGAATAAGGTGGACCTTGTCTACCAATGCTCTACCTTAACCTAACATGGACACTCGTCCATACATCTACCACCGGCCAGGATGGACTCCTTTCATCGACGATCTACTCCCAAGTTGATGAGGGCATCAGATCGTCTGGCCAGCCAGAAGACCAGAATGGCTGACCAGAATGCTTGCCCGAGACAGCCGGGCCATTTGGCGCGTATGCCGGCCCAAGAGGTACCACCGGCCTAAGCGGTACCGCTGGCCTTATGATCAGCTGGGCCGGGCCGATCAACATTTCTGGCGGAGAGGCCCAAACCTCCGGCCCAACTAGCGGCGACGTGGATGACACCGTCGGCCCAACTGGTGATGCCGCCGGTCCAACTGGTGATGCCGCTGGCTCAGGAATCAATCTAGCCGGCTCCGATGACAAGGCCAGCTCCTCGCACAGTCCAGTCGATCCAGTCGATTGCACCACCATTTCCACATCTACACAAGGGGACTCGGATAAGCTAAGCTACCAGCTTCAAGGAATGAACCTGGATGAAGTTTCTACACCAGTGGTGCCACCAGGAGCCATGACAAGGAGCAGAACAAGGGCACTCTTCCACAAGTTCAGTTTGGTGGGTAGACAAGCTCCTAGAAGATCATCGACAAGGAGCATTGGGCCAAGAGTACAAGGAAGAGACCAAAGGCTTCTCAACATTGCAAAGGACTTCAAAGACTTGGGCTTTCGTGGCAAAAGAGGTCAAGGCCAAAAAATTCATAACCCTACTCCAAGTCGAAGACTAGGAGGTAGGCGTGTGCATGCCACAAGGTCGGCCACCTTCCATTTCTTGGCCGAAAGGTAAGACCGATAAGTTTTCAATAATATACTTGCGTTTTCTGTTTTGCAGGCTACGAATTAGAAGTTTTACATTTCTGAGTCAAGAACAATTTAGGTAGTTGTCCTTTTTCCCTTGTTTCCTTTTTGTAATTTCCTTGTGCATTTTTGTAACTTTTCCATTTTTATTTTGAGTCGACCCTAGAAGGTCAAGGCTGCCGAGCATATTAATAAGGCTCCTTCAGCATTGTAGTTCGACAAATTTTTGATATTAATAAAGATAGAACTTTCTTCCTAAGAGTTTTCTCCCAAAGCTCTTGCGCTTAGAACCCTAGTTGAGACCAGCCCTCCTTTTAGTTCCTTTGAATATCAATCTCACAAGTGATAAGGCCGTGACTCGCAAGACCGAGAATCTCTCTTGGCTTAAGCGGGCAAGGGAACTAAAAGGAGGGGGTTTTGATCGAATCACACGATCAAAGGTGAACCAAGGGAGTTTGAATCTCTCAAACTAACCTGGCCGTGGCTTCAATAGAAAGGAAGTGAATCACACACTTTATTTCTAAAGAACAAGAAGAAGACTCAAAGACAAGGCTTTGAAGAAAATACTTTGTATTCAAATTTAATTTCAATGGTGGTCTATCTTTACAATGAGGTCGTGCTGAGCTTATATAGTGCTCCTAGCAATGGTCCTAAACCTAAAAAGGAGAAAAGGAAATCATACATTTAAAATATATGGCTGTTGGCCATTAATGTCTAGTTTGGCCAACAAGGAAAGTGTATATGCTTGTATCTTGAGAGCTTTGGGGCGAATGTAATATGTCTAGGCATATCCTGGATGCTTTGGAAAGTCTTCAATACGTTCCCAAGTTGCAAGGAATAGAGATATTGCAATCTGAACACATTAAGTGCACTTCGGTCCATATATGGCAAGTCTTGGAGGAAAGGGATTCGCCTGATCCTCTGGTGGCTGGTGCATGGTATGTTTATTTTGGGCTTCCTTAGGGCCTTAATAATATCTCCTGGATGCCATGTTTTTGTTTGCAAGTGATACAACCAGTTGGCCATCTCACTTGCCATAAACGGCTCCAATCGGTTCATTTGAAGGCACGGATGGACCTGCCTCGTCCAAGGCGTGTTTGAGCTTCTAGAAGTGCTTAAGGGAGCTCCTAGAAGTACCAAAAAGTATCCTGATCTCCAAAGAAACGTTTGGAGACTTTCATATAAGGAAAGTTCCAAATATGGTAAGTTTCGAAAACTCCAATTTGATGTATGGTGCATGACTTGATCTGGACTTGTTTTGGGTGAGCTGCATGTCGCCGCGTGTCCTCTGTGAGTCAGGATTATAGGCCAGGTTTGGTCTTGGCTAGATGCTTCTTGGTTAAGCTTGGATTCATGAAGATACACCCATGTATCCTTTTGCGTGTATTTGGCCGCCTTTGTGTTCCTTGGGCCGGCCGGGCCGGGCAGTTGGCCGGGGGTTGTGCCGATGACCTCATCAGGGGGGTACGTGACTCACGCCAACAAGGGGAGAAGAGAGATGATCTTTCAACCAAGCGATTGGGTGTGGCTACACCTATGGCAAGAGAGGTTCCCCAACCTAAGGAGTTACAAGCTGGCCCCAAGAGGAGATGGAACATTTAGAGTGCTGGAGAGGATCAACAACAACGCCTACCGGATCGAGCTTCCAGGTGAGTTTACTGTGTCTAACACATTCAATGTGACTGATTTAGCTCATTTCCTTGCAGATTAGCTAGTTTTGAGGTCAAAACCTACTGAAAGGGGAGGGGATGATGAGGGCATCAGATCGTTTGGCCGGCCAGAAGAGTAGAATGGCCGACCAGAATGCTTGCCCGAGACAGCCGGGCCATTTGGTGCATCTGCCAGCCCAAGCGGTACTGCTGGCCCTATGATCAGCCGGGCCGGGCCGATCAACATTTCCGGTGGAGAGCCCAAACCTCCGGCCCAACTGGCGGCGACGTGGAAGACACTGCCGGCCCAACTGGTGATGTCGCCGGCTCAGGAATCAATCTTGCCGGCTCCAATGACAACTTGGCCAGCTCCTCGGAGAGTCCAGCTGATCCAGCCGTTTGCACCACCATTTCCACATCTACACAAGGGGACTCGGATCAGCTAAGCTACCAGCTTCAAGGCATGAACCTGGATGAAGTCTCTACACCAATGGTGCTACCAGGAGCCATGAGAAGGACCAGAACAAGGGCACTCTTCCACAAGTTCAGTTTTGTGGATAGACAAGCTCCTAGAAGATCTTGACAAGGAGCATTGGGCCAAGAGTACAAGGAAGACTCCAAAGGCTTCTCAACATTGCAAAAGACTTCAGAGACTTGGGCTTTTGTGGCAAAAGAGGTCAAGGCCCAACAATTCATAACCCTACTCCAAGTCGAAGACTAGGAGCTAGGCGCATGCATGCCACAAGGTCAGGCACCTTCCATTTCTTGGCCGAAAGGTAAGAATGGTAAGTTTTTAATTATATACTTTCCTTTTCTGTTTTGCAGGGTAGGAATTAGAAGTTTTACATTTTTGAGTCAAGAACAATTTAGGTAGTTGTCCTTTTTTTGCTTGTTTCCTTTTTGTAATTTTCCTTGTGCACTTTTGTAACTTTTCCATTTTTATTTTGAGTCGACCCTAGAAGGTCAAGGCTGCCGAGCATATTAATAAAGCTCCTTGAGCATTGTAGTTCGACAAATTTTTGATATTAATAAAGATATAACTTTCTTCCTAAGAGTTTTCTCCCAAAGCTCTTGCGCTTAGAACCCTAGTTGAGACCAGATGATGAGGACATCAGGTCGTACATCCGGCCAGGAGACCAGACTGGCCGATCAGGAAGCTTGCCCGAGACAGCCGGGCCATCTGGCACGCCTGCCGGTCCAAGCAGTATCGCCGGACCCTCGACCAATAGGACCAGAGCAACCACCATTGCCGGCGGAGAGGCCCAAGCTTCCGGCATACTTGGTGGGGACGTGGATGACACCGCCGGTCCCCTTGGTGATACCACCAACTCCGGGATCAACTTGGCCAGCCCTGAAGGCATTCCGGCCAGTACCTCGCACAGTCCAGCCGGTACAGCCGATCCAGCTGAGTGCACTAGCAATTCAACTTCCACACAAGGAAACTCGGACCAGCTAAGTTACCAGCTTCAGGACATGCATCTAGAGGAAGTATCCACACCAGTAGTGCCACCAGGAGCAATGAAAAGAAGCAGATCAAGGGCACTCTTCCACAAATTCAGCTTATGGGTGGACAATCTCCTAGAGGAAGATCAGCTAAGGACAATGGGCCAGCAAAGTAGAGTCCAAAGGCTTCTTCAGAGACTTGGGCTTTAGTGGACACCCTACTCCAAGTCGAAGACTAGAGGAAGATCAGCTAAGGACAATGGGCCAGAAGAGCAAAGTAGAGTCCAAAGGCTTCTCAACAACACAAGGGACATAAGAGACTTGGGCTTTAGTGGCAAGAGAGGCCAAGGCCCAAAGATTCTTAACCCTACTCCAAGTCGAAGACTAGGAGCAAGGCGTGTGCATGCCACAAGGACGGCCACCTTCCATTTCTTGGCCATGAGGTAAGTTAAGGTAAGTTTCAATTCGAATATATGCCTCTTTCTGTTTTGCAGGGTAGGATCTAGAATATTTACTTTATTGAGTCAAAGACAATTTTAGGAATAGGTCCTTTTTTCGATTATACACTTTTGTATCTTTTCCTTTGTGCACTTTTGTAAGTTTTCCTTTTCTTATTTGGATCGACCCTAGAAGGTCAAGCTGTCGAGCATATTAATAAGGCTCCTTCCAGCATTGTAGTTCGACAACCTTTTTGATATTAATAAAGATAGAACTTTTTTCCCCAACAAGTTATCTCTCAAGAATCTTGTGCGCTTAGAATCTAGTTGAGACCAGCCCTCCTAGCTCTAAGTTTGTGATTTATCATGAAGTTCATCACCCCTCGTGTGATTCACTTCACCCTTCCATCCTTTACCAACCAGAAAACCCCCATCCAGAAGCCTAAGGTTGAGTTTCTCACCTAATTTTCTACAAACAGCCCACGCGCATCCAAGCCTTGAATCGAGGCTTGTATCATTTTGGTATCAGAGCTTAAAGCTCCTAAACCCGGTTTTTTCTACCCTTTTGCTTGTTTTGTTTTTAGTTCTTGCATTAGTTTAAGTCGCATTCAAGAAAAATCAAAAAAATAACATCAAACTCCAAACCGAGTGCATCTAGCCTTCTACGTGTATCACTAGGGTTTAGATTCACTTTTGCATTGCCATTCACGTTTTTATTTTTGTTTAAATCATATTTCCTTTAGTTTTAAGTTAAATTAAGAATAAAAGAAAAAGAAAATAGAAAGAATACTAAAAGAATTCGAATTGGACAGCTAGCACAAGTTGTCAAGAAAGTTTCCTTTTTCTCAAATCTTCATATCTTTGAATTTCCAATTCTCAGATTTTTTCCTTTTTGCAAAATTTTCGAATCCTTATAAAAAGAAAACCCTCCTAATAATTTAGGAGCATCCTAACTTGTCTTCTTTCTTTGTAGCACACAATGGCAGAAGAAAATAGAGAAGCAACCGAAGAAATGATGGCCATGTTCACCACACTCCAAACACAACTCGCATCCATAGGCGAGAGGTTGGAGCGCGTGGAAAGACCAGTGAGATTCCAGGCCATAAGGTACGTGAGAGCTGAGCAAGACCGTCCTGAGGGTCCTGAGCACCTTAGGACATGGCACGAACAGGAGGAACCCCAGCCAGATGGAGATGAGGACACACAACCTCATAACTATCACCATAGGCCGAGAGGACCTCCACGGCAACCAGAGGCAGAAGATGATGGCTTTGAGCCATATGGTCTTCACCAGAGACCAAGAATGCCTCCTAGACATCATGAGGATGGAGATGAACACGCCTATAACCGGGAAACTCATCCTGATGTTAAGCTAACTCCTCCAAGTTTTGCAGGAAAAGTAGACCCCGAGGCTTACCTAGATTGGGAGAGAAGAATGGAGCATATCTTTGACCATTACAACCAACCAGGACCTAGGAGAGTCTCAATGGCAGTAGCACAACTCAGGCACAATGCCCTCATCTGGTGGGATCATGAGGTATCAGACAGAAGGAGGAAGAGAATGAGGCCCATAGACTCATGGGTCGACATGAAAGACCTCATGCGACAAAGGTTTGTTCCACCTTACTTTCATAGAGACTTGCAACGTCGTTTTCATACTCTTAAGCAGGGTACCAGATCAGTAGAGGAGTACTATGAAGAGTTCGAGAAGCTAAGGAACAGATTAGAGCTCAATGATGATGAAGAAGCATTGATGACACAATTCTTGGATGGACTCCAAGAAAGAATCAGCCGCAAGGTGGAGAGGCAAATCTACAATGACTTCAAAGACTTGTTCCACCTATCTGTCCAGGCTGAGCAGCACATCAAACGTAAGAGCCAAGGCATCCGCAGCAAGCCTAAGACACCTTGGGTACCAAGCAACATGCCCAAGACCGTAGACAAAGGCAAGAGCATAGAGATCGAGTCAAGGTTCAAGAGCAAGCCTCCTGAACCCACCCGTGACCAGAGAGAGCCTGGTAAGTCTTCTAACCCTCAAAGATCACGTGACATCACTTGTTTCAAGTGTAGGGGTCGTGGACACATCTCAAGGGAGTGTCCAAACAACCGGGTCATGTTGATTATGGAGGCGGGAGAATATGAGTCCCAAGATGAAGAGGACTATGAACCAGAAGAGGAGTATGGTGACATTGAGTACCCTGATGTGGGGGAAGTGCTGGTCACTAGACGTATCCTCAGTGCAATGGTGGATCCTTCAGAGACCATCCAAAGGGAGAACATCTTCCACAGCCATTGCACCATCAAGGGCAAGGTATGTAGCATCATCATAGATGGTGGTTCTTGCACTAACGTTGCTAGTGCATATATGGTTGATAAGCTAGGTGTAGAGAAGACAAGGCATCCTCGACCATATAGACTGAGATGGCTGGATGACAAAGTGGAGCTCAAGATCCATGAGCAAGTCACTGTGCCATTCAGTGTGGGCAAGTACCAAGACCAAGTCGTGTGCGACGTGGTGCCCATGCAAGCTGGCCATCTTCTGCTAGGAAGACCATGGCAGTTTGACAAAGAGACCAGGCATGATGGCCGAACCAATCTCTACACTTTTGTGCATGACAAAAGAAAGGCCAGCTTGGCTCCTCTTACACCTGCCCAGGTACATGAGCTACAACTCCAAATGAGTAAGGAAAAGAAACTTATCAAGTCTAATTTTCTTATCCAACCAAGCCATGTCCGGAGAGCTTTAGCCTCGAAGGATTTAATGTTACTAATGGTTTTCAAGGAAGTGTTGAGTGTAGAAAAAGGACAGGTAGATACCAGCAGGCTTGCCTCCTTTACGTGGCATAGAACACCAGATTGATCTAGTGCCCGGAGCAGCCCTGCCCAACCGGCCAGCCTACCGGATGAGTCCAGAGGAGTCCAAGGAGCTTGAGAAGCAAGTCAAGGAGCTCCTGGAGAAAGGATATGTTCGAGAGAGCCTCAGTCCATGTGCCGTATCAGTGCTACTAGTGCCCAAGAAGGATGGGACTTGGCGCATGTGCGTGGACTGCCGAGCAATAAACAACAACACAGTCAAGTACCGACATCCAATACCATGGCTGGATGACATGCTAGATGAGCTGAGTGGAGCCACGGTCTTCTCCAAGATAGACCTCAAAAGTGGATACCACCAGGTAAGGATGAAGGAAGGTGATGAGTGGAAGACTGCTTTCAAGACAAAGCAAGGGCTCTACGAGTGGACAGTCATGCCATTTGGCTTGACTAATGCCCCAAGCACCTTCATGCGCCTTATGAACCAAGTTCTTAGGGCGTACATCAGTAAGTTTGTAGTGTTTTACTTTGATGACATACTAGTTTATAGTAAGTACCTACGGGAACACCTCACACATCTTGAGATGGTACTTAAAACCCTTCGACAAGAAGAGCTTTATGCCAATCTCAAGAAGTGCACCTTTTGTATTGATAAGCTTGTCTTTTTAGGTTTTGTTGTAAGTTCACAGGGCCTACAGGTTGATGAGGAGAAGATTCGAGCCATACAAGAATGGCCAACACCAGGGAACATCAGCCAAGTAAGGAGCTTCCACGGACTGGCCAGCTTCTATAGGAGATTCATGCCCAACTTCAGCAGTATTGCCTCACCACTGACGGCAGTAGTGAAGAAGAACGTGGGATTCAGCTGGGGAGAATGATACAAGCCTTGATTCAAGGATGTATGCGCGTGGGCTGTTTGTAGAAGATTAGGTGAGAAACTCACTTCAAGGCATTCAAGGCCTTGAAGGACAGCCTTACACATGCACCAGTGCTAGTCCTACCCGACTTCAACAAGACGTTTGAAGTGGAGTGTGATGCCTCTGGAATAGGCATAGGAGCAGTGCTAACCCAAGGAGGGAGACCAGTGGCATACTTCAGTGAGAAGCTAGGTGGTGCCTCACTGAACTACCCCACTTATGACAAGGAGCTTTATGCCCTTGTCCGAGCATTGGAGACTTGGCAGCATTACTTACTGTCCAAGGAGTTTGTTATCCACACTGATCATGAGACTCTCAAACACCTCAGAGGGCAAACCAATCTCAAGAGGAGACATGCCAGGTGGATGGAGTTCATAGAGACCTTCCCGTACGTCATCAAGTACAAGAAGGGCAAAGACAATGTGGTAGCCGATGCACTATCAAGGAGGTTTGCCTTGATATCAACCATGGAGGCAAAGGTCCTAGGATTCGAGCACATCAAGGACCTATACAAGGATGATCCTGACTTTGCTGACAGCTACAAGGAGTGTGGCACAGGGAGTCATGGCAAGTTCTACATCCATGAGGGATTCTTGTTCCGAGAAAGAAGGCTGTGCATATCACAAGGATCATTAAGGGAGCTTATCATCCGAGAAGCTCATGGAGGAGGACTCATGGGCCACTTTGGTGTCGACAAGACTCTAGCAGTGGTCAAGGAGCACTTCTACTGGCCACACATCAAGAGGACAGTAGAAGCTCATTGTGCAAGATGCATCACTTGCAAGAAGGCAAAGTCCCGAGTGCAACCTCACGGGTTGTATCTCCCACTGCCCATACCTACACATCCATGGGTGGACATCTCAATGGACTTTGTTCTAGGTCTGCCCAAGATAAACCACAAAGATGCAATCTTTGTAGTGGTGGACAGATTCTCCAAGATGGCACACTTCATTCCATGTGCCAATGTCAATGATGCCACACAAACAGCTGAGCTGTTCTTCAGGGAGATAGTACGGCATCATGGAGTTCGAAGGACCATCGTATCAGACAGGGACACCAAGTTCCTCAGCCATTTCTGGAGAACCCTTTGGAGAAAGCTAGGCACGAAGCTACTCTTCTCTACCACCTACCATCCTCAAACCGATGGCCAAACTGAAGTTGTCAACAGGACACTATCAACCCTTCTCAGGACTACACTAGGGAAGAACCTAAAGACTTGGGTGGATTTCCTACCATTCATAGAGTTTGCTTACAACCGAGCCGTGCACTCAGCAACCAAGAAGACACCATTTGAAGTGGTATACGGCTTCAACCCTCTCACCCCATTGGAGCAAACACCACTACCACCAGCTGAGATGACCAACCTCAACGGAGCATCCAAGGAAGAGTTCATAAGGAGGTTACACCAGAAGGTAGCAGAAAACTTGGAGAAGAGGACCGGACAGTACGTGACTCATGCCAACAAGGGAAGAAAGGAGGTGATCTTTCAACCAGGCGATTGGGTGTGGCTACACCTACGGCAGGAGAGGTTCCCAAACCTAAGGAGTTCAAAGCTAACACCAAGAGGAGATGGACCATTCAGAGTGCTCAAGAGGATCAACAACAAAGCCTACCGGATCGAGCTACCAGGTGAGTTTAATGTGTCCAATACGTTCAATGTTACTGACTTAGCCCCTTTCCATGCAGATGAACCAGTTTTGAGGACAAAACCTACTGAAGAGGGAGGGGATGTGATGAGGACATCAGGTCGTACATCCAGCCAGGAGACCAGACTGGCCGACCAGGAAGCTTGCCCGAGACAGCAGGAACATCTGGCGTGCCTGCCGGACCAGACAGTACCGCCGGACCCTCGACCTATAGGACCAGACCGGTCAACATCGCCGGCGGAGAGGCCCAAGCTTCTGGCACACTTGGTGGGGACGTGAATGACACCGCCGGTCCCCCTGATGACACCGCCGACTCCGGGATCAACTTGGCCGGTCCTGAAGTCATTCCGGCCAGTACCGCGCACAATCCAGCTGGTACAGGCCATCCAGCCGAGTACACGCACACTTCCACTTCTACACAAGAGGACTCGGACCAAATGAGCTACCAGCTCCAGGACATGCACTTAGAGGAAGTATCTACACCAGTGGTACCTCCAGGAGCAATGACAAGAAGCAGATCAAGAGCACTCTTCCACAAATTCAGCTTATGGGTCGACAAGCTTCTAGAGGAAGAGCAGCTAAGGACAATGGGCCAGAAGAGCAAATTAGAGTCCAAAGGCTTCTCAACAACACAAGGAACATCAGAGACTTGGGCTTTAGTGGCAAGAGAGGTCAGGGCCCAAAGATATTTAACCCTACTCCAAGTCGAAGACTAGGAGCAAGCGCATGCATGCCACAAGGACGGCCACCTTCCATTTCTTGGCCGTGAGGTGAGTTTAAGGTAAGTTTACATTCGAATATATGCCTCTTTCTGTTTTGCAGGGTAGGATCTAGTTGCTTTACATTTTTGAGTCAAGAACATTTTAGGAATAGGTCCTTTTTTCGATTATACACTTTTGTATCTTTTCCTTTTGTGCACTTTTGTAAATTTTCCTTTTCTTATTTGAGTCGACCCTAGTAGGTGAAGCTGTCGAGCATATTAATAAGGCTCCTTCCAGCATTGTAGTTCGACAACCTTTTTGATTATTAATAAAGTAGAACTTTTCCCTACGAGCTTTCTCTCAAGAGAGACTTGTGCGCTTAGAACCTAGTTGAGACCAGCCCTCCTAGCTCTAAGTTTGTGATTTATCACGAGGTTCATCACCCCTCGTGGTTCACTTCACCCTTCCATCTTTTACCAACCAGAAAACCCCCATCCAGAAGCCTAAGGTTGAGTTTCTCACCTAATCTTCTACAAACAGCCCACGCGCATCCAAGCCTTGAATCGAGGCTTGTATCATTTTTGGTATCAGAGATTAAAGCTCCTAAACCAGGTTGTTTCTATCCTTTTGCTTGTTTTGTTTTGTGTTCTTGCATTAGTTTAAGTCGCATTCAAGAAAAATCAAAAAATAACCTCAAACTCCAAACCGAGTGCATCTAGCCTCCTACGTGTATCACTAGGGTTTAGATTCACTTTTTGCATTGCATACACGTTTTTCTTTTTGTTTAAATCATATTTCCTTTAATTTTAAGTCTAATTAAAAGAAAAGAAAAAGAAAATAGAAAAGATACTAAAAGAATTCGAATTGGACAGCTAGCACAAGTTGTCTAGGAAGTTTCCTTTTTTTCGAATTTCCTTTCTTTAGAATTTTCCTTTTGCATTTTTTCAAACCACATATAAAAAGAAAACTCTCCTAATAATTTAGGAGCACCCTAATTGTCTTCTTTCTTTGTAGTACACATGGGAGAAGAATGCCTCCCAGACGTCATGAGGATGGAGATGAACACACCTATAACCCGGTAATTCATCCTGATGTTAAACTAACTCCTCCAACTTTTGCAGGAAAAGTAGACCCCGAGGCTTACCTAGATTGGGAGAGAAGAATGGATCATATCTTTGATCACTACAACCAACCAGGACCTAGGAGAGTCTCAATGGCAGTAGCACAACTCACGGACAATGCCCTCATCTGGTGGGATCGTGAGGTATCTGACAGAAGGAGGAAGAGAATGAGACCCAGACTCATGGGTCGACATGAAAGACCTCATGCGACAAAGGTATGTTCCACCTTACTTTCATAGAGATTTGCAACGTCGTTTTCGTATTCTTAAGCAGGGTACCAGATCAGTAGAAGAATACTATGAAGAGTTCGAGAAGCTAAGGAACAGATTGGAGCTCAATGATGATGAAGAAGCATTGATGGCACAATTTTTGGATGGACTCCAAGAAAGGATCAGCCGCAAGGTGGAAAGGCAAATCTACAATGACTTCAAAGATTTGTTCCACCTATCTGTGCAAGCTGAGCAGCACATCAAACGTAAGAGCCAAGACATCCGCAGCAAGCCTAAGACACCTTGGGCACCAAGCAACATGCCCAAGACAGTGGACAAAGGCAAAAGCGTAGAGATCGAGTCAAGGTTCAAGAGCAAGCCTCCTGAACCCACCCGTGACCAGAGAGAGCCTGGTAAGTCTTCTAACCCCCAAAGATCACGTGACATAACTTGTTTCAAGAGCAGGGGACGTGGGCACATCTCAAGGGAGTGCCCAAACAACCGAGTCATGCTGATTACGGAGGCAGGAGAATATGAGTCCCAAGATGAAGAGGACTATGAACCAGAAGGAGAATATGGTGACATTGAGTACCCTGATGTGGGAAGTGCTGGTCACTAGACGATCCTCAGTGCAATGGTGGATCCTTCAGAGACCATCCAAAGGGAGAACATCTTCCACAGCTGTAAACATCAAGGAAAGGTATGTAACCTCATCATAGATGGTGGTTCTTGCACTAACGCTAGTATATGGTTGATAAGCTAGGTCTAGAGAGGACACGGCATCCTCGACCATATAGACTGAGATGGCTTGATGACAAAGTGGAGCTCAAGATTCATGAGCAAGTCACTGTGCCATTCAGTGTGGGCAAGTACCAAGACCAGGTCGGGTGCGACGTGGTGCCCATGCAAGCTGGCCATCTTCTGCTAGGAAGACCATGGCAGTTTGACAAAGAGACCAGGCATGATGGCAGAACCAATCTCTACACCTTCGTGCATGACAAGAGAAAGGTCAGCCTAGCTCCTTTTACACCTGCCCAAGTACATGAGCTACAACTCCAAATGAGTAAGGAAAAGAAACTTATCAAGTCTAATTTTCTTATTCAACCAAGTCATGTCCGGAGAGCTTTAGCCTCGAAGGATCTAATGCTACTAATGGTTTTCAAAGAAGTGTTGAATGTAGAGAAAGAACAGGTAGAGCTACCTCCTGAAGTAGCAGCTCTCCTCAACAAGTTCCAGAATGTGTTCCCGGAAGAGGTACCAGCAGGCTTACCTCCCCTACGAGGCATAGAGCACCAGATCGACCTCGTGCCCAGAGCAGCCCTGCCCAACCGCCAGCCTACCGGATGAGCCCAGAGGAGTCTAAGGAGCTTGAGAAGCAAGTCAAGGAGCTCCTGGAGAAAGGTTATGTTTGAGAGAGCCTCAGTCAATGTGTCGTACCAGTGCTACTAGTGCCCAAGAAGGATGGGACTTGGCGATGTGCGTGGACTGCCGAGCAATCAACAACATCACAGTCAAGTATAGGCATCCAATACCACGACTGGATGACATGCTAGATGAGCTGAGTGAGCCACGGTCTTCTCCAAGATAGACCTCAAAAGTGGATACCACCAGGTAAGAATGAAGGAAGGTGATGAGTGGAAGACTGCTTTCAAGACAAAGCAAGGGCTCTGCGAGTGGACAGTCATGCCATTTGGCTTGACTAATGCCCCAAGCACCTTCATGCGCCTTATGAACCAAGTTCTTAGGGTGTACATCAGTAAGTTCGTAGTAGTTTACTTTGATGACATTTTGTTTTATAGTAAGTGCCTACGGGAACACCTCACACATCTTGAGCTGGTACTTAAAACCCTTCGACAAGAAGAGCTTTATGCCAATCTCAAGAAGTGCACCTTTTGTACTGATAAGCTTGTCTTTTTAGGTTTTGTTGTGAGTTCACAGGGCCTACAGGTTGATGAAAGAAGATTCGAGCCATACAAGAATGGCCAACACCAGGAAACATCAGCCAAGTAAGGAGCTTCCACGGACTGGCCAGCTTCTATAGGAGATTCGTGCCCAACTTCAGCAGTATTGCCTCACCACTGACGGCAGTAGTGAAGAAGAACGTGGGATTCAGCTGGGAAGAAGCTCAGGAGAAGGCATTCCAGGCCTTGAAGGACAGCCTTACACACGCACCAGTGCTAGTCCTTCCCGACTTCAACAAGGCGTTTGAAGTGGAGTGTGATGCCTCTGGAATAGGCATAGGAGCAGTGCTAACTCAAGGAGAGGTTCCCAAACCTAAGGAGTTCCAAGCTAGCACCAAGAGGAGATGGACCATTCAGAGTGCTCGAGAGGATCAACAACAACGCCTACGGATCGAGCTTCCAGGTGAGTTTAATGTGTCCAATCGTTCAATGTTACTGACTTGGCCCCTTTCCATGCAGATGATCCAGTTTTGAGGACAAAACCTACTGAAGAGGGAGGGAATGATGAGGACATCAGGTCGTACATCCAGCCAGGAGACCAGACTGGCCGACCAGGAAGCTTGCCCGAGACAGCAGGACCATCTGGCGCGCCTGCCGGACCAGACAGTACCGCCGGAACCTCGACCTATAGGACCAGACCGGTCAACATCGCCGGCGGAGAGGCCCAAGCTTCCGGCACACTTGGTGGGGACGTGAATGACACCGCCGGTCCCCCTGATGACACCGCCGACTCCGGGATCAACTTGGCCGGTCCTGAAGTCATTCCGGCCAGTACCGCGCACAATCCAGCTGGTACAGGCCATCCAGCCGAGTACACGCACACTTCCACTTCTACACAAGAGGACTCGGACCAAATGAGCTACCAGCTCCAGGACATGCACTTAGAGGAAGTATCTACACCAGTGGTACCTCCAGGAGCAATGACAAGAAGCAGATCAAGAGCACTCTTCCACAAATTCAGCTTATGGGTCGACAAGCTTCTAGAGGAAGAGCAGCTAAGGACAATGGGCCAGAAGAGCAAATTAGAGTCCAAAGGCTTCTCAACAACACAAGGAGCATCAGAGACTTGGGCTTTAGTGGCAAGAGAGGTCAGGGCCCAAAGGTTTTTAACCCTACTCCAAGTCGAAGACTAGGAGCAAGGCGCGTGCATGCCACAAGGACGGCCACCTTCCATTTCTTGGCCATGAGGTAAGTTAAGGTAAGTTTTCAATAAGAATATTTGCCTCTTTCTGTTTTGCAGGGTAGGATCTAGAATATTTACTTTTATTGAGTCAAAAACATTTTAGGAATAGGTCCTTTTCGATTATACACTTTTGTATCTTTTCCTTTGTGCACTTTTGTAAGTTTTCCTTTTCTTATTTGGGTCGACCCTAGAAGGTCAAGCTGTCGAGCATATTAATAAGGCTCCTTCCAGCATTGTAGTTCGACAACCTTTTGATTATTAATAAAGTAGAACTTTTTCCTACAAGCTTTCTCTCAAAAGAGACTTGTGCGCTTAGAACCTAGTTGAGACCAGCCCTCCTAGCTCTAAGTTTGTGATTTATCACGAGGTTCATCACCCCTCGTGTGGTTCACTTCACCCTTCCACCGTTTACCAACCAGAAAACCCCTATCCAGAAGCCTAAGGTTGAGTTTCTCACCTAATCTTCTACAAACAGCCCACACGCATACATCCTTGAATCAAGGCTTGTATCACTAAGGCCCTACATGCAAGAAAGAAAATAGGGAGAAGCCCGTACCGTGCCTCTACCGTAAAGAAACATACAGTAATTTATTTTGGGGAAACCAAGCGCCAGAGCAAGATATTACGAGGGAAAGAGAAATCATCACCAACGCCTACCACAGAGGCCAACCCTTCAGGCAAGGGTAAATCTGATGGATCTAAGAATCCGGTGGTCAAGGAGCGACCACCGGAGGATGCCTAATGATCCTAAGTTGGAACTGCCAAGGAGCGGGGAGCTACTTGGCAGTTCGGCGATTACGGGAACTACGGAAAATGTTGTTCCCGAGGTTACTTTTCTTAATGGAGACTAAGCAGAATAAGGGATTCATACAAGATATGCAAGCCCACTTAGCTTATGATTTTCTTTTTACGGTAGAGCCATCAGGACGCAGCGGCGGCTTAGCACTGATGGCCCTAGCGGAGTTTAACGTTCAAATTTTATTTTCAAATAAAAATATCATCGATGTAATGGCTACTATTGGTGATAATAAAATTTTCATATCTTTCGTTTACGGAGATCCAGTAGTAAAACTGCGTAACAATGTCTGGGAACGCTTGACCAGACTAGGACAGGAAAGGACAGAACCATGGTTGATGATTGGAGACTTCAATGCAATCATGGATAATCATGAAAAATCAGGAGGAATATCCCGCCCTGAAAGCAGTTTTCTAGACTTTTGCCTCATGTGCGAGAACTGCGGTATGACCGATTTTCCTCACAAAGGAGATAGCATGTCATGGTTCGGCCGTAGAGGGTCCGGAATAATCCGGTGTAGACTGGACAGAGCAATGGGAAATGAGGAGTGGCACAATATCTAGCCCCATACCAGGTCAGAATATCTGAAATTCTGTGGATCGGACCATCGCCCTATCTGGGTTCAGACGTTAGCCTAGTCACAGAGGCAGTTCCGCAGCTTTCGCTTCGACAAGCGATGGATCTCAAAGCCAAACTTTGGAACGATAGTCAAGACAGGCTGGATCGGGTCGGCGGAGGACAATGACTTGACAATAGCAGACCGAATAAGCAATTGCCGGAAAACAATATCCAAATGGCGAAGGCAAGAAACGATGAGCTCCTCAAAATGTATAGATGAGATAAAGCAAAAGTTGGAGGCAGCACAATCATCAGATACAGCATCTGTAGAAGAAGTGGCAGAACTGAACCGACGCCTGTGCGATGCTATTCGAGAAGAAGAAATATTTTGGCAGCAAAAAAGCCGAGCGATATGGCTGAAAGAAGGGGACCAAAACACAAAATTCTTCCACGCAATCACTAAGCAGCGCCGTGCAAAAAACCGGATCATAGGTCTAGTAGACAAGAAAGGAGTATGGGTGGAAAAGGAGACTAGAGTGGAAGCAATAGCGGTGGAATACTTCACAGACCTGTTCTCCGTGTCTCAGATAGAGGAACTGGAGTCATCTCTACAGCACATCACTACGAGAGTATCGCCCGAGATGAACAACCGCCTCGAACGCATGGCGACAAAAGAGGAAGTCAAGGATGCACTCTTCTCAATGAACCCAGAGAAGGGCCTAGGACCGGATGGGATGACAACACTATTCTTCCAAAACTATTTGAACATCCTGGGAGATCACTTGCTAAAACTGGTAGATGACTTCATGACGCTTGGAAGGTTTGATCCAAAACTCAATGAGACCAACATATGCCTCATCCCAAAAAAAGAGAAGCCTAGACACATGACTGAGTTCAGACCCATTAGCCTATGCAATGTGGTATATAAGGTCATATCAAAAGTACTCTGCAATAGGATGAAGGAAATCCTACCATCACTGATCTCAGAAACGCAATCGGCCTTCGTGGCTGGCCGAATGATATCAGACAATATTATCATAGCGCAAGAGGCTTTCCACGCTCTCAGTATGAAACTGAACTGCCAAATGAAGTACATGGCGATCAAGATGGATATGAGCAAGCCATACAATAGAATCGAATGGCCTTTCCTATCAGCATTAATGGAGAAACTCGGATTTTCAAAGAAATGGACGGACTGGATAATGATGTGTATCAAGACGGTTACCTATCGAGTACTCATTAATGGGAGCCCAAGGGGCAAAATAATCCCCTCTCGCGGTTTTAGGCAAGGGGATCCCCTTTCCCCATACCTATTCATTCTGAGCACAGAGGCATTAATTGCCAACCTAACAGCAGCGGAACAGGACAAACACTTAACAGGACTTCGTGTGGCACGCTCAAGCCCACCAATATCTCACCTCCTTTTTGCGGACGATAGCCTGTTCTTGTGTGAAGCTTCTGAAGAACAAAGCGTCGTACTCTCCAAAATCCTAGACACATACTGCAAGGCCTCTGGCCAGAGGATCAACTACGACAAGTCAACCATAATCTTTGGAAAGAAAATACCAAGTGACATCCAGGAAGCAATAAGGACAAAAATGGGGATTCATGGAGTGGGAGGAATAGGGAAATACCTAGGAATCCCAGATAATCTGAAAGGCTCGAAAGCATCAATATTTGCTTACGTGAGGGATCAAATCAATCGAAGAATAAACGGATGGTCGGCAAAACTACTCTCCCGAGGAGGGAAGGAAATCATGATAAAAGCGGTAGCGATGGCTATTCCGACATACGTGATGACATGCTTCCTTCTGCCAAAAACACTGGTCAAGCGGATTACAAGTGCGATAAGCAACTTCTGGTGGGATAGAGGGAATTCCGCTTCAGGAATCTACTGGACCACATGGGAAACACTCTGCCTACCGAAATCAGAGGGAGGAATCGGTTTCAAAAATGTGGCAGATTTCAACAAAGCCCTCTTAGCCAAACAACTGTGGAGATTGGAGAAATACCCCAATTCGCTCATGGCCAAGGTCCTGAAAGGACGCTATTTTAGGGACTGCCATGTCTTTCAAGCAAAAAAGTCTTATCGGCCCTCATACGGATGGAGAAGTATTATATCAGCCCAAGACCTAATCACTAAAGGGACGCGAAAAATAATAGGAACATGTGATAAAACAAGCATTTGGGAAGATTCGTGGGTCCCAGATACCTTCCCCAGACCACCAAATAGCCTCAACCAACAGAGAGACCTGGATCTCAAAGTATCAGACCTGGTAGAGGTGGGGAATGGGAAATGGAAAACACAGGAGCTACGAAGACACTTCCCTGAGGAAGACGTGAGGCTCATCTCCACCATAACGACGTCCAACCGTATAATCGGAGACAAGCATTGCTGGCATTTCTCGAAAACGGGAGAATATACGGTGAAATCAGGATACGAAACCCTCCAGAGGGGGGGCCTATCAGGATACAACTCTTACTCCAGAAACCATCACTCAACCCACTGAAGGGGGCAGTTTGGAAACATCGAATCCCGAGGAAGATCCAACACTTTCTCTGGCAAGCCCTATCAGGGGCAATACCAACCCACGAACGCCTCCATTACCGGCATATACGGGAAGACGCCACATGTAAGGTCTGTGGGTACGACACAGAAAGCATTAATCATACCTTGTTCCTATGCCCACCGGCAAGACAAGCGTGGGCACTATCAAATATCCCCTCAGCGCCCTCGACCTTCCCTCTCGATAGCCTATGGGGAAACATATACTACCTCATACAGAAAAAAAAAAGCGACAATGCACACGGACTCAGAAACGGACTCGGACTCCAACTGGTTCCCTTGGATCCTATGGTTCATATGGAAAGCGAGAAACGAGAAAATATACAACAATGTATCTCGTTCGGCCGTGGATATCCTGGAAAAGTCATGCCGAGAAGGAGAACTCTGGACCCAAACAACACAACCAAATGGACAGGACCACCCGCACAACGAGTGGACCGGGCCGGCAGGACACGATAGGGAGGGGCAAGGGCCCTTTTTGTGGATGGGTTGTGGAAGGAGGAAGAAGACACAGAAGGGCTGGGGTGGATTCTGAAGCTACAGGACGGAACAAGCGATCTGATGGGTATGAAAGGCAGCTACAGAGGATTAACTCCCCTACATACGGAGTTCAACAGCTTGCGATGGGCAATGAGGAGTCTGCATAATATGCAATGTTATTGCTCCAGGTTCTATACAGACTCAACTGACCTAATCAGTATAGTCTCAGAACCTGAGAAATGGCGAGGCTTTGCTACGGAGATAGAAGAGTTCGAGACACTGCGCAAGAACTATCCTGAATTTGCACTACACCATACGACAAGGACGAACAACCCACAAGCGGATGGACTAGCAAAGAACGCCAGGAGAAGGAACTCAATATTTTCATATATTAGCACTTCGATACCATACTGGTTCGAAGATACAACTGGTATCTTTTAGACAGTAGACGATTGTAGTGCTAATCACAAGTGACAAAAAAAAAGAATGATCACTTTAACTGGCTGATCAACTTGACATGTCCTCACTAAATCGTCCGTAACCATATTAATTGCCCGATCGGCTTGTCATGTCCGCACAAAACTGTGTGTTGCCATGCTTTATTCTTCATTTATAAGCCTTTACTTAATGAGCACTACTGATCAGTTTATAATGATCACTTTAACTGGCCGATCAACTTGACATGTCCGCACAAAATCGCCCATAACTTTTGATTTAGATCTCAGAATGACACGAATCCAATGCCCACATTAAGCTAGCTCAATTTTCTCTATTGTAAAAAAATTTGAGACATAAATAGATACGACAAAGCGTCCAAGTAATCCAGTCTAACCAAAACTACGTGATGACATGCATTATGCTTCATTTATAAGCCTGTACTAAATGAGCACCAATCATAAGGTAATAATCATATTAACTAGCCGATCAACTTGACATGTCCGCACTAAATCGTCCGTAACTTTTGATTTAGAGTCTTGAATGGTACAAATCCAATGCCCACGTTAGGCTAACTCAATTTTCTGTATTTTGACAAAACTTGAGATAAAAATAGAGAACACAAAGCATCCAAGTAGTCAAATCTATCCCAAAGTACGTGATGCCATGCTTTATGCTTCATTTATAAGCCTTTACTTAAAGAACACCAATGATCAGTTTAGAATGATCACTTTAACTGGACGATCAACTTGACATGTCCGCACTAAATCATCCATAACTTTTGATTTAGAGCTCAGAATGACACGAATCCAATGTCCACGTTAAGCTAATTCAATTGTCTATAACGTAACAAAATTTGAGAAAAAACTAGATACGACAAAGCGTCCAAACAATCAAATCTATTTAAAATTGCGTGATTCAATACATTATGCTTCATTTTTAAGCCTTTACTCAATGACCACCACTGATCAGTTTAGACTGATCACTTTAACTGGGCAATCAACTAGACATGTTCGCACTAAATATTCTGTAATTTTTGGTTTAGATCTCAGAATGACACGAATCTAATGCCCACGTTAAACTAGGTCAATTTTCTATATTTTGTCAAAACTTGAGGCAAGATAGAAAGACAAAGCGTCCAAGTAATCAAATATATCCAAAATGGCATGATTCCATCCATTATGTTTCATTAGCCTTTACTCAATGAACAGCAATGATCATTTGGAATAATCTTATTAACTAGCCGATCAACTTGACATGTCCGCACTAAATCGTCCCTAACTTTTGATTTAGAGCACATAATGACACGAATCCAATGCCCACGTTAAGCTAGCTAAATTTTCTATATTTTAACAAAACTTGAGACAAAATAGAGACGACAAAGCGTTCAAGTAATCTAATCTACCCAAAACTACGTGATGCCATGCTTTTTGCTTCATTTATAAGCCTTTATTAATGAGCAATAATGATCAATTTAGAATTATCACTTTAACAGGCCGATCAAATTTACATGTACGGACTAAATCGTCCGTAACTTTTGATTTAGAGCTCTGAATGACACGAATCCAATGCCCACGTTAAGCTAGCTCAAGTTTCTGTATTGTGATAAAATTTAGGACTACAATTGCTTTGACAAAGCGCCAAATACTCCCATCTATCAAAAATTGCATAATGCCATGCATTATACTTCATTTATAACCCTTTACTCAATGAGCACCAATGATCTGTTTAGAATGATCATATTAACCAGCAGATCAACATGACATTTCCACACTAAATCGTCTGTCAATTTTGTTTTATAGCTCTGAATGACACGAATCCAATGTGCACGTTAAGCTAGCTCAATTTTCAATATTGTGACAAAATTTGAGATAGAAATAGATATGAAAAAGCATCCAAGTAATCCAGTCTATGCCAAACTGTGTGATGCCATGCATTATACTTCATTTATAAGCTTTTACTCAATGAGCACAAATGATCAATTTAGAATGATCATATTAACTGGCCGATCAACTTGACATGTCTGCACTAAATCGTCCGTAACTTTTGATTTAGAGCTCAAAATGACACGGATCTAATGCCCATGTTAAGCTAGCTCAATTTTCTATATTGTGACTAAATTTGAGACAGAAATGGATACGACAAAGTGTCCAAGTAATCCAGTCTATCCTAAACTGCGTGATGCCATGCATTATTCTTCATTTATAAGCTTTTACTCAATCAGCACCAATGATCAGTTTAGAATGATCATTTTAACTGGCCGATCAACTTGACATGTCCGCACTAAATTGTAAATAACTTTTGATTTATAAATCAGAATGACATGAATCCAATGTCCACGTTAAGCTAGTTCAATTTTCAATATTTTGACAAAATTTGAGACAAACCTAGATACGACAAAGCGTCCAAGTAATTAAATCTATCCAAAATCTATCCAATGTAATGTACCTTGGGCTTTCCTTATTAAAAAAACCTATCGTAGAACACCCATTGGGACAAAACTAAGAAGAGGGAAAAAGAGTACAATCCAAGGCACCTCTCTTGGTGAGGTTTAGGTGGCTTGAATCACAACCAATGTGGTTGGATTAGCACACACTAAACTGGCCTGAATGGTGTTGAGAAGGTGTTGTAGTGTTGTGTTAAGTTTTGGTTGCTTGGATCGGGTAATGGGGCCATTGAAGATTTGTAGGCTTTCAACTCCAATATTCTCAGGTTCTAGCTGCTCCTTAGCATCTTTAGTGGTTTCTTCCTCCTCTGGTTCAAGCTGCTCCTAGGTTGTGGTTCCTTGCTGGCCATGCTCACATCATCCTCCCCTAGTTGAGAAGGATTTGACCTCAAATCTGTTTCATCTGCAAAATATGGAACCAAATCAGTAATATTGAAGCTTGAACTCACTTGGTACTTACCTTCAAGATCCAGCTGGTAGGCATTGTCATTGATCTTCTTGATGACTTTGAATGGGCCATCAATCCTAGGCATTATCTTGGATTTCCTTTCACTCGAAAATCTATCTTTGCGCAAATGGATCCACACCAAGTCTCTTTCCTCAATGTGGATCCATTTGGTGTGGATCCATTAAAATCTATCTTTCCATGAAGTCTAACTATCGCCTTAAAAAATAATCCGGCAATGTTAACTGCATCATCCGTCTTATGAGCAGGAATAAAGTGAGTCATTTTGGAAAATCCATAAACTACAACAAACACAGAATCCTTTCCAGTTTTAGTTCTAGGCAATCCAACAACCAAATCCATAGAAATATCATGAAGAGTGTGTAAAGGTATAGCAAGAGGGGTATACAAACTGTGCTTTTGGATTGTGGATTTGGCTTGCTTGCAAGTTACACATCTTTGGCAAGCTTTCTCAACATCACGCCTCATGTGTGGCCAAAAGAAGTGTTCTTGCAATACATTTAATGTCTTTGCCATGCCAAAGTGACCCATAAAACCACCTGAATGTGCTTCCTTAACAAACAAGTGTCGTAAAGAGGAGTTAGGTACACATAACCGATTGTCATAAAACAAGAAGCCTTCAATCTTAAAGTATTTTCCAGTACCAAACTTCTCACAAGAAGCATAAATATCCCTAAAATCAGCATCAGTAGCATATAACTCTCTGATTTACTCAAACCCTAGCAGTTTAACTTCTAAAGAGTTCATGAGCACATACCTCCGAGAAAGAGCATCGGCTACTACATTCTCTTTACCTTTCTTGTATTTGATCACATAAGGGAAGGCCTCAATGAATTCGACCAACCTAGCATGTCTTTTTCAGCTTTTTCCCCTTTGATATGTTTGAGTGACTCATGGTCGGTATGGATGACAAACTCCTTGGGCCAAAGATAATGTTACCATGTTTTCAAGGCCCTCACAAGCGCATATAGTTCTTTGTCATAGGTTGGATAATTGATTGTGGCCCCTCCAACTTTCTCACTAAAGTAGACTATGGGTTTCCTTTCCTGCATAAGAACAGCACCAGTACCAACTTCTGAGGCATCACATTCAATTTCAAGAGTTTTATCAAAGTTAGGAAGAGATAGCATTGGGGCGTGTGTGAGCTTGTCTTTCGAGGTTTGGAATGCCTCCTCTTGCGCCTGCTCCCACTTAAATCCCACATTCTTTTTTTATAACCTTAGTGAATGGAGCTGCTATAGTGCTAAAGTCCATGACGAACTTCCGGTAAAATCCAGCTAGGCCATGGAAGCTCCTTACTTCCCCAGCATTCTTTGGACTCGGCCACTCCTTAATCGCTTTTATCTTTTCCTCATCAACCTTAATACCATCTGTACTCACAACAAAACCTAAGAATACTAGATTATCTGTCCCAAAAGAAAATTTCTTAAGATTGGCTTACAAGGTTTCCTTTTCAAGCACTTCAAAAACCTTTCGGAGGTGTTCTACATGATCATCTAAGGTTCGGCTAAAAACTAGAATGTCATCAAGGTATACTACCACAAAAAGACCTATGAATTCCCTAAGTTCATGGTTCATCAATCTCATGAAGGTAGTAGGTGCATTTGTCAAGCCAAAAAAGCATTATTAACCCCTCATATAAACCTTGTTTAGTTATAAATGTAGTTTTCCACTCATCACCTCCTTTCATCCTAATTTGGTGATAACCACTCTTAACATCTACATTAGAGAAGGTGTTAGAACCATGCAATTCTTCTAACATATCATCTAATATAGGTATAGGATGGAAATACTTTACAGTGATATTGTTGATGGCTCTGCAATCAACAGACATTCTCCAGCTTCCATCCTTTTTTGGGACAACCAAAACAGGTACAACACACATGCTCATACTTTCACGGATATGTCCTTTCTCCATGAGTTCAATGACGTGCTGTTGAAGCTCTTTGGTCTCCAGGCGGTTGGTTCTGTAGGCTCTTTGGTCTCCAGGCGGTTGGTTCTGTTGGGCAGAGATGCTCTTGGTATAAAGTCAATTTGGTTCTCAATTCCCTGGATTGGTGGTAAGCCTTGCAGTTGCTCCTCCGGAAACACATCTTTAAATTCCTGCAAAAGAAGTTGAATTTTGCTAGGAATGTCTTGCATAGAATGGTTAGTATGAAAGCATTCTTTAAGCAAAAAGAGTAGGTTTAGTAAGTTACTCCCTGGGTTGGACTTAATCATAAGATTAGTCGGTTGTTTGGCTGGTGGCTTGGTTTGCGGTTTGGTGGTGCCGTCGGCATGTGGTTTGATTTTGTATTCGGATTGGGTTCTTTTTTTCTTTTAAGCTATATGATCTAAATGAACCACTTGTGGGGATAAAGGTACTAAAATATGTTTCTTTCCTTTAAACTCAAATAAGTACCTATTAGTTAACCCATCATGAATAACCCTTCTATCCGATTGCCAAGGTCTACCTAACAAGAGATGACCAGCATCCATGGGTAAAACATTACATAAAACCTCATCTTCATATTTGCCTATGAACAAAGGAGCTAGGACCTCGTTCCCTACTTCTAGCTCACCCTCATCATTAAGCCAATGCAACTTATAGGGTTTAGACCTCTTAATAATCACTAGTCCTAACTTCTCTACCATAATCTCACTAGCTACATTGGTACAGCTACCTCCATCTGTCACTAAGCTACATACATTACTCTTAACTAGACAGCGAGTGTGGATTAGGTTCTCTCTTTGCTCATTCTTTTCTGTCCTAGTTTGTAAGTTTAGAGTTCTCCTAGTGACTAAGAGTTGTCCAGCATGGGGCATGTCTATATTTTCTTCCAAGGACTCAGCATCCGAATGGTCATCCTCTGATTCTACCTCACCATTACCGTTAATAACTATGGTTCTCTTATTGGTACATTCCCTAGAGTAGTGACCAAAGCCCTTACACTTAAACCACTGAATTTCCCTAGTTTTGGTGCTAGAACCCATATTTCGAATCTTCTACCTTAGTTTTAGTGAAAGGCTTGTAATCTTTGCTAGACTTATCCTTCTTAGACTGGCTAAACCTAGTAGAACTAAATCCGGGCTTAGGGATTTTCCTCTTAAATTGTTTTTCGAACATGCTGGCCTTATGGAAAAGTTCTTCTATTTCGACATAATGGTGAACCTCTAGTCTATCTATGACTTCCCTATTAAGGCCACCCATAAACCTAGCCATAGTGGCTTCACTATCCTGTTGAACATAAGCCCTAAGCAATAAGGTTTCCATCTCCTTAAAGTACTCCTCTACGGTTCTAGAGCCTTGCGATAGGTTCCTAAGCTTAAATTGAAGTTTCCTATGGTAGTGGCTAGGTATAAACCTTTTCCTCATGATTAATTTCATCTGGTTCCACAAATCTATAGGAAAATACCCAGCCCTTGTCCTAGAAGTAAATAATTGATCCCACAAACTTAAGGCATAATCTTTAAAATCGGTTGGTGCTACCCTAACCTTACTATCCTGAGCGTATTCCCTACAATCAAAAACTATTTCTATCTTCTTTCCCCATTCTAGATACTCCTCAGGGTCATTGGTTCCATGGAAAGAGGGAATCTTTATTTTAAGGCCAGCCAAAGGGTCGTGAGGACTGGGTTGGTTATTCCTATGCGGTTGGTCATCTCTTGGCCGCCTTCTCCTAGGGTGTTGTGACCTAGATGAGTGACTGTAGTATTTCTCAGTATCATAAGGTGGCTGGTGTATCCTAATTCGGTCATTGATGGATCTTTCTATTTCAGCTCTCATGGTTGCCATACTTCCATCCATCATGGCTTTAAAGCCATCCATCATGGCTTCCAGAAACATCTTAAAACAAATCGCAAAAAGAAGGCGAAAGGTTACAAAACGTTTTTGCAAGAGTACAAAAGGGTGCAAACAGGTTTGTAGAGATACCACCTGGTTTGGAGTGGTCTCTGATACCACTTGATGTGATCCTGATGAGGATCAAGTCCCTGATAAACTGCAAATGGTTGTGGAAGAGTGGATGAATGGATTGAAGTTGTAGAATGAGTGAAACGATGGTGTAACTTGCGGATGTGTGAGCTCTTAAGTGGATGGATCCGAGAACAAGGGAAAACGGATTATACTTCTCAAGGATGGTGGAAAATACTTGTACTATCTGCTTGCTCTGTGTGAATGACAAAGGCCAGGCACGTTGGGAAAGGGGTAAATCGAATTGAAACTTCCAAGGGTGATGAAGATCCCTTAGACTTTTGGCTCTTGAGAGAAATGAGAAAGTGTTCTAAAATTCCTTATTCAAGAGGATGATCCAACGAGTTTAAGAAGGAGATTTGCTATTAAAATGTTTGATGCTTCAGAAAAAGGGATACAAGAGAGTACTTATAGTAGTGTAGGAAATTGAAAATGACTGCTAAAATTCTACCAAAACATTAAAAGAAATACTTAGGGAATTACAAAGACAACTAAGAAATAAATAATGTTTTGACTTGATTCTTCCTCTCTTATTTCGTGGATGATAAGATAGAACTGGCATTGATTCACCAAGAGGTTGTGGTAAAGTACCTTAGGCTTGCCTCATTAAAAACCTATCTTAGAAAACCCATTGGGACAAAACTAAGAATAGGGAAAAAGAGTACAATCGAAGGCACCTCTCTTGGTGAGGTTTAGGTGGCTTGAACAACAACCAATGTGGTTTGATTAGCACACACTAAACTGGCCTGAATGGTATTGAAAAGGTGCTGTAGTGTTGTCTTAAGTTCGGTTTGCTTGGATCGGTAATGGGGCCATTGAAGATTTGTAGGCTTTCATCTCCAATATCCGCGGGTTCTACCTGCTCCTTAGCATTTTTAGTAGCTTCTTTCTCCTCTGGTTCAAGCTACTCCTTAGGTTGTGATTCCTTTCTGGACATGCTCACATCAAACTGGCCAATCAACTTCACATGTCAGCACTAAATCGTGCGTAACTTTTGATTTAGAGCTCAGAATGACACGAATCCAATGCCCACTTTAATCTATCTCAATTTTCTATATCTTGACAAACGTTAAGGCAGAAATATAGATGAAAAAGTCTCCAACTAATCAAATCTTCCCAAACTACGTAATGCCATGCTTTATGCTTTATATATAAGCATTTTCTTAATGAGCACCAATGATCAGTTTAGAACGATAACTTTAACTGGCTAATAACCTTGACATGTCCACACTAAATCGTCTGTAACTTTTGATTTAGAGCTCAAAATGACATGAATCCAATGCCCACGTTAAGCTAGCTCAATTTTCTCTATTGTAAAAAAATTTGAGACAGAAATAGATACGACAAAGCGTCCAAGTAATTCCATCTATCTAAAACTGTATAATGCCATGCATTTTGCTTCATTTATAACCCTTTACTAAATGAGATCCAATGATCAGTTTAAATTGATCACTTTAACTGGTCGATCAATTAGGCTAGCTCAATTTTGTATATTGTTACCAAATTAGACACAAAATAGATACGAAAAAAGTGTTCAAGTAATAATATCTAACCAAAACTACGTGATGCCATGCATTATGCTTCATTTATAAGCCTTTACTCAATGAGAACCAATGATCAGTTTAGAATGATCACTTTAACTGGCCGATCAGCTTGACATGTCTGCACCAAATCGTCCGTAACTTTTTATTTAGATCTCAGAACGACACGAATCCAATGCCTAAGTTAATCTAGCTCAATTTTCTATATCTTGACAAAATTTGAGTAAGAAATAGATAATACAAAGCGTCCAAGTAATCCAGTCCATCCAAACTGCGTGATGCCATGCATTATGCTTCATTTATAAGCCTATACTCAATGAGCACCAATGATCATTTTAAAACGATCAACTTAACTGGCCCATCAATTTGACTTGTCCGCACTAAATTGTCCATAACTTTTGATTTAGAGCTCAGAATGACATGAATCCAATTCCCACGATAAGATAGCTCAATTTTCTATACTATGACAAAATTTAAGACAGAAATAGAGTCGACAAAGTGTCCAAGTAATCTATCCAAACTACTTGATGTCATGCTTTATAGTTCATTTATAAGCCTTTCCTTAATGAGCACCAATTATCTGTTAAGAAAAACTTGACATGTCCGCGCTAAATCGTCCGTAACTTTTGATTTACTGTTCAGAATGACATGAATCCAATGCCCACGTTAAGCTAACTCAATTTTCTATATTGTAACAATATTTGAGACATAATAATATACGACGAAGCGTCTAAGTAATCCAATCTAACCAAATTGGGTGATGCCATGCATTATGTTTCATTTATAAGATTGTACTCAATGAGAACCAATGATCAGTTTAGAATAATGACTTTAACTGGCTGATCAACTTGACATGTACGCACTAAATCGTCCTTAACATTTGATTTATAGCTCCGAATGACACGAATCCAATGCCCAGGTTAAGCTAGGTTGATTCTATATCGTAACAAAATTTTAGACCAAAATAGATACAACCAAATGTCCTAGTAATCCAATCTATCCAAAACTGTGTGATGCCATACATTATTCTTCATTCATAAGTCTTTACTCAATGAGAACCAATGATCAGTTAAGAATAATCATAGTAACTAGCTGATCAACTACACATGTCACCACTAAATCATCCGTAACTTTTGATTTTGAGCTCAGAATGACACGACTCCAAGGCCCACGTTAAGCCAGATAAATTTTCTATATTTTGACAAAATTTAAGACAGAAGTAGAGACAACAAAGCGTCCAAGTAATCCAATGTATCCCAAACACTGTGATGCCATGCATTATGCTTCATTTATAAGCCTTTACTCAATGAGCACCTATGATCAGTTTAGAATAATCATTTCAAATGGCCGATCAACTTGACATGTCCGCACTAAATCGTCCGTAACTTTTGATTTAGAGCTCAGTATGACACAAATCCATGACCATGTTAAGCTAGCTCAATTTTCTATATTGTGACAAAACTTGTGGCACAAATAGATACGATAAAGCATCCAAGTAATCCAGTCAATCCTGAACTGCGTGATGCCATGCATTATTCTTCTTTTATAAGCTTTTACTTAACGAGCACCAACGATCAGGTTAGAATAATCATTTTAAATGGCCGATCAACTTGACATGTCCGCACTAAATCGTCCGTAACTTTTGATTTAGAGCTCCGAATGACACGAATCCAATGCCCACGTTAAGCTAGCACAATTTTCTATATTGTGACAAAATTTGAGATAGAACTAGATACGACAAAGCGTCCAAGTAATCCAATCCATCCCAAACTGCGTGATGCCATGCATTATTTTTCATTTATGAGCTTTTACTCAATGAGCACCAATGATCAGTTTAGAATGATCATTTTAACTGGCCGATCAACTTGATATATCGGCACTAAATCGTCTATAATGATTTGTAGCTCAGAATGACACGAATCCACTGTCCACATTGAGCTAGTTCAATTTTCTATATTGTTACAAAATTTGTGACAGAACTGGCTCGATAAAATATCTCACTAATCCAATCTATCCCAAACTACGTGATGCTATTCATTATGCTTCATTTAGAAGCCTTTACTCAATGAGCATTAATGATCAGTTTAAAATAATCATATTAACTAACCGATCAATTTGAACTATCCACACTAAATCGTCCGTAACTTTTGACTTAGATCTCAGAATGACACGAATCCAATGCCCATGTTAAGCTAGCTCAATTTTCTATATTTTGACAAAATCTAATACAAATATAGAGACGAAAAAGCTTCCAAATAATCCAATCCATCTAAACTACTGGATGCCATGATTTATTATAAGCCTTTACTTAATGAGCACCAATGATTTGTTAAGAATGATCACTTTAATTGGCCACTCAACTTGACATTTCCACACTAAATTGTCCATAACCTTTGATTTAGAGCTTAGTATGACATGAATCAAATGCCCACTTTAAGCTACCTCAATTTCTACAGTGTAACAAAATTTGAGACAGAAATAGATACGAAAAATCGTCCAAGTAATCCAATCTATCAATAACTGTGTGATGCCATGCATTATGCTTCATTTATAAGCCTTTACTCAATCAGCATCAATGATCATCTTAGAATGATCACTTTAACTTGCCGATCAACTTGACAAAACTTCAGATAGAAATAGAGACGACAAAGCGTCCAAGTAATCGTCCATAACTTTTGATTTTAACTGACCGACCAACTTGAAATGTCTGCACTAAATCGTCCATAGCTTTTGATTTCTAGCTCCGAATGACACGAATCCAATGCCCACATTAAACTAGTTCAATTTTCTATATTTTGACAAAATTTGAAACAAAACTCCGTGATGCCAAAGCTCCCAAGTAATCCAATATATACCAAACTGCGTGATGCCATGCATTATGTTTCATTTATAAGCCTTTACTCAATGAGCACCAATGATCAGTTTAGAATGATCACTTTAACTGGCCGATCAGCTTGACATGTCTGCACCAAATCGTCCGTAACTTTTGATTTAGAGCTCAGAACGACACGAATCCAATGCCCAAGTTAATCTAGCTCAATTTTCTATATCTTGACAAAATTTGAGTAAGAAATAGATAATACAAAGCGTCCAAGTAATCCAGTCCATCCAAACTGCGTGATTCCATGCATTATGCTTCATTTATAAGCCTTTACTCAATGAGCACCAATGATCATTTTAAAATGATCAATTTAACTGGCCCATCAATTTGACTTGTCCGCACTAAATTGTCCATAACTTTTGATTTAGAGCTCAGAATGACATAAATCCAATGCCCACGATAAGATAGCTCAATTTTCTATACTATGACAAAATTTAAGACAGAAATAGAGTCGAGAAAGTGTCCAAGTAATCTATCCAAACTACTTGATGCCATGCTTTATGCTTCATTTATAAGGCTTCACTTAATGAGCACCAATTACCTATTTAGAATGATCACTTTAACTAGCCACTCAACTTGACATGTCCACACTAAATCGTTCGTAACATTTGATTTAGAGCTCAAAATGACACGAATCCAATGTTCACCTTAAGGTAGCTCAATTTTCTATATTTTGACAAAATGGAAGACAAAATAGATACAACAAAGCGTCCAAGTAATCCAGTCCATCCCAAAATGCGTGATGCCATGCATTATTCTTCATTTATAAGCCTTTCCTCAATGAGCACCAATGGTCAGTTTATATTGATCAATTTAACTGGCCGATGAACTTGAAATATCCGCATTAAATCATCCGTAACTTTTGATTTAGATCTCAGAATGACAAGAATCCAATGCCCACGTCAAGCTAGCTCAATTTTCTACATTGTGACAAAATTTGAGACATAAATAGATATGACAAACATTCCAAGTAATCCAGTCCATCGCAAAATGCGTGATGCGATGCATTATTCTTCATTTATAAACCTTTACTCAATGAACACCAATGATCTGTTTAAAATTATCATTTTAACTGGCCACTCAATTTGACATGTCCGAACTAAATCATGGGTAACTTTTGATTTAAAGCTCGGAATGACACGAATCCAATGCCCACGTTAAGGTACCAGAATTTTCTATATTGTAACAAAATTTGAGACAGAAATAGATTCAACAAAGCGTCCAAGTAATCAAATCTATCGAAAACTGTGTGATGCCATGCATTATGGTTCAATTATAAGCATTTACACAATGAGAACCAACGATCAGTTTAGAATGATCATTTTAACTGATCGATCAACTTGACATTTCTGCTGTATATCATCCATAACTTTTTGATTTTTAGCTAAGAATAACACGAATCCAATGCCAACATTAAGCAAGTTCAACTTTCTATATTTTGACAAAATTTGAAACAGTACTAGATTCAACAAAGCGTCCAAGTAATCCAATCTATCCAAACTACTTGATGCCATGCTTTATGTTTCATTTATAAGCTTTTACTTAATGATCACCAATGATCAGTTTAGAATTATCATTTTAACTGGCCACTCAGTTTGACATGTCCAAACTAAATCGTCTGTAACATTAGATTTAAAGCTCAAAATGACACGAATCCAATGCCCACATTAAGGTACCTTAATTTTCTATACTGTAACAAAATTTGATACATCAATAGATACGACAAAGTGTCCAAGTAATCCAATCTATACCAAAATGTGTGGTGCCATGCATTATGCTTTATGTATAAGCCTTTACTCAATGAGCACCAACAATCAGTTTAGAATGATCACTTTAACTGGCCGATCAACTTGACATGTACGCACTAAATCATATGTAATTTTTGATTTAAAGCTCAGAATGACACGAATCTAATGCCTATGTTACGGTAGCTCAGTTTTCTTATTATGACAAAATTTGAGATAGAAATAGATACGACAAAGCGTCCAAGTAATCATATCCATCCCAAATTGCGTGACGCAATGCATTATTTTTCATTTCTATGCTTTTACTCAGTGAGCACCAATGATCAGTTTAGAATGGTCAATTTATCTGTCCGATCAACTTGTCATGTATGCACTAAATCGCCCATAACTTTTGATTTATAGCTCAGAATGACACGAATCCAATATCCACATTAAACTAGTTCAATTTTCTATATTGTGACAAAGTTTGAGACTGATCTATATAAGAAAAAACATCCAAGTAATCCAATCTATCCCAAACTCCGTGATGCCATGCATTATGCTTCATTTATAAACCTTTAATCAATGAGCACCAGTGATCAGTTTAAATTAATCATATTAAATGGTCAATCAACTTGATATTTACACTCAAACGTGCGTCACTTTTGATTTAGAGCTCATAATGACACTAATCCAATGCCCACGTTAAGCTAGCTCAATTTTCTATAGATTGACAAAATCTGAGACAAAATAGAGACGACAAAGCATCCAATTACCAATCTATCCAAACTACTGAAGTCATGCTTTGTGCTTCATTTATAAGCCTCTACTTAATGAGCACCAATGATCTGTCTAGAAGGATCACTTTAATTGGCCATTCAACTTGATGTGTCTTCACTAAATCGTCCGTAACTTTTGAGTTAGAGCTTAGAATGACACGAATCCAATGCCCAGATTAAGGTAGCTTCATTTTCTATATTGTGACAAAATTTGAGACAGAAACAGATATTACAAAGCGTGCAAGTAATCCAATCCATCCCAAAATGCATGATTCCATGCAATATTTTTTATTTATAAGCTTTTACTCAGGGAGCACCAATGATCAGTTTAGAATCATCATTTTAACTGGCCGATAAACTTCACATGTCTGCACTAAATCATCCATAACTTTTGAATTATAGCTTAGAATGACACGAATCCAATGCCCACATTAAGCTAGTTCAATTTTCTATATTCTGACAAAGTTTGAGACGGAACTATATACGACTAAACATCCAAGTTATCCAATTTATCCAAAACTGTATGATGTCATGCATTGTGCTTCATTTATAAGCCTTTACTCAATGAGCACCAATGATCAGTTTAGAATGATCACTTTACCTGGCAAATCAACTTGACATGTCTACACTAAGTGCTCCGTAACTTTTGATTCAGAGCTTAGAATGACACGAATCCAATGCTCACGCCAAGCTAGTTCAACTTTATATATTGTGACAAAATTTGAAACAGAACTAGATACGACAAATCGTCTAAATAATCCAACAATCACAGACTGCGTGATGCCATGCATTATACTTCATTTATAAGCCTTTACAAAGATCAGCTTAGAATGATCACTTTAACTAGCTGATCAACTTGAAATGTCTCACTAAATCGTCCATAACTTTTGATTTATACCTCAGAACGACACGAATCCAAGGCCCATGATAAGCTAGTTCAATTTTGTATATTGTAACAAAATTTGAGACAGAACTAGGTACGACAAAGCGTCCAAGTAATCAAATCTATACCAAACTGCCTGATGCCGTGCATTATACTTCATTTATAAACTTTTACTCAATGATCACCAATGATATGGTTAGAATGATAATTTTAACTGGCCGATGAACTTTACATGTCTCACTAAATCGTCCATAACGTTTGATTTATAGCTCATAATGACACAAATCTAATGCCAACATTAAGCTAGTTCAATTTCTATATTGTGAGAAAAGTTAAGACATAAATAGATACGACAAAGTGTCCAAGTAATCCAATCTATACAAAAATGTGTGGTGCCATGCATTATGCTTTATTTATAAGCCTTTACTCAATGACCACTAACGATCAGTTTAGAATGATACTTTAACTGGCCGATCAACTTGACATGTCCGCAATAAATCGTCTGTAATTTTTGATTTAGAGCTCAGAATGACACGAATCTAATGCCCAAGTTACGGTAGCTCAATTTTCTTTATTATGACAAAATTTGAGATACAAATAGATACGAAAAATCGTCCAAGTAATCGAATTCATCCCAAATTATGTGATGCCATGCATTATTTTTCATTTATAAATTTTTACTGAATGAGCACTAATGATCAATTTAGAATCATCATTTTAACTTGCAGATCAACTTGACATGTCTGCACTAAATCATTCATAACTTTTGATTTATAGCTCAGAATGACACGAATCCAATGTCCACATTAATCTAGTTCAATTTTCTATATTGTGACAAAGTTTGAGACTGAATTATATACGACAAAACATCCAAGAAATCCAGTCTATCCCGAACTCCGTGATGCCATGCATTATGCTTCATTTATAAACCTTCATTCAATGAGCACCAATGATCAGTTTAAATTAATCATATTAACTGGCCGATCAACTTGACATTTCAACACTATATCGTCTGTAAATTTTGATTTAGAGCTCATAATTTCACTAATCCAATGCCCACGTTAATCTAGCTCAATTTTCTATATGTTGACAAAATATGAGACAAAAATAGAGACGACAAAGCATCCAAGTAATCCAATCTATCCAAACAACTTGAAGTCATGCTTTATGCTTCATTTATAAGCCTCTACTTAATGAGCTCCAATGATTTGTTTAGAAAGATCACTTTCACTAGTCACTCACCTTGATGTGTTGCACTAAATCGTCTGTAACTTTTGAGTTAGAGCTTAGAATGACACGAATCCAATGCCCAAATTAAGCTAGCTCCATTTTCTATATTGTCACAAAATTTGAGACAGAAATAGATACTACAAAGTGTCCAAGTAATCCAATCCATCCCAAAATGCATGATGCCATGCATTATTTTTTATTTATAAGCTCTTACTCAATGAGCACCAGTGATCAGTTTAGAATGATCATTTTAACTGGCCTATCAACTTGTTACGTCTGCACTAAATCGTACATATATTTTGAATTATAGCTCAGAATGACACGAATCCAATGCCCACATTAATCTAGCTCAATTTTTTATATTGTGACAAAATTTGAGAAAGAAGTAGATATGAAAAAGCGTCCAAGTAATCCAATATATCCCAAACTGCATGATGCCATGCATTATGCTTCATTTATAAACCTTTATTCAATGAGAACCAACAATCAGTTTAGAATGATCATTTTAACTGGGCGATCAACTTGACATGTCCGCACTAAATCGTATGTAACTTTTGATTTAGAGCTCAAAATGACACAAATCCAATTCCCACGTTACCCTAACTCAAGTTTTTATATTAAGAGAAATTTTGAGATAGAAATAGATACGACAAAGCGTCCAAGTAATCATATCCATCCAAAATTGCATGATGCAATGCATTATTTTTCATTTATAAGCTTTTACTCAGTAAGCACCAATGATCAGTTTAGAATGGTCATTTTAATTGGCCGATCAACTTGTCATGTATGCACAAAATCACACATAACGTTTGATTTATAGCTCAGAATGACACGAATCCAGTATCCACATTAAACTAGTTCAATTTTCTATATTGTGACAAAATTTGAAACAGATTTAGATACAATAAAGCGTACAACTAATCCAATATATCGAATGCTGTGTGATGTCAGGCATTATGCTTCATTTATAAGCCTTTACTCAATGAGCACCATTGATCAGTTTAGAATGATCAATTTTACTCACCAATCAATTTGACATGTGCGCACTAAATCGTCCGTAACTTTTGATTTAGAGCTTAGAATGACACGAATCCAATATCCACGTTAAGCTAGATAAATTTTCTATATTTTGACAAAATTTGAGGCAGAAATAGACTCAACAAATCATTCAAGTAATCCAGTCCATCCATAACTGCGTAATGCAATGCATTATTCTTCATTTATAAGCTTTTACTCAATGAGCACCAACGATCAGTTTAGAATGATATTTTTAACTAGCCGATCAACTTGACATGTCTGCACTATATCGTCTATTACTTTGATTTAGAACACAGAATGACACGAATCCATTGACATCTCTGCACTAAATCATCCATAACTTTTGATTTATAACTCAGAATGACACGAATCCAATGCCCCCATTAAACTTGTTTAATGTTCTATATTGTGATAAACTTTGAAACACAATTAGATACGATAAGCGTCCAAGTAATCCAATCTATCAAAAACTGTGTGATGCCATGCATTATGCTTCAATGATAAGCCTTTACTCAATGAGCACTAATGATCAGTTTAGAATGATCATTTTAACCTGCCAATAAACTTGACATATCTGCACTAAATCGTCCGTAACTTTTTATTTAGAGCTCAGAAACACATGAATCCAATGCCCACGTTAAGCTAGCTCAATTTTCTATAGTGTAACAAAATTTGAGACATACATTGATATGACAAAGCGTCCAAGTAATCCAATACAACCAAAACTGTGTGATGTCATGCATTATGCTTCATTTATAAGCCTTTACTCAATGAGCACCAATGATCAGTTTAGAATGATCACTTTAACTGGCCGATCAACTTGACATGTCCGCATTAATTTGTCTATAACTTTTGATTTAGAGCTCAACATGACACGAATCCAACGTCCTCTTTATGCTAGCTTAATTTTCTCTATTTTGACAAAATTTGAGGCAGAAATAGACTCTACAAATCATTCAAGTAATCCAGTCCATCCATAACTGCGTGATGCAATGCATTATTCTTCATTTATAAGCTTTTACTCAATGAGCACCAACGATCAGTTTAGAATGATATTTTTAACTAGCCGATCAACTTGACATGTCTGCACTATATCGTCTATTACTTTTGATTTAAAGTGTAAAATGACACGAATCCATTGACCACGTTACGCTAGCTCAATTTTCTATATTGTGACAAAATTTGAGACAAAAATAGATACAACAAAGAGTCCAAGTAATCCAATCCATCCCAAAATACGTGATGCCATGCATTATCTTTCATTTATAGGCTTTTACTCAGTGAGCACCAATGATCAGTTTATATTGATCAATTTAACTGGCCGATGAACTTGAAATATCCGCATTAAATCATCCGTAACTTTTGATTTAGATCTCAGAATGACAAGAATCCAATGCCCACGTCAAGCTAGCTCAATTTTCTACATTGTGACAAAATTTGAGACATAAATAGATATGACAAACATTCCAAGTAATCCAGTCCATCGCAAAATGCGTGATGCGATGCATTATTCTTCATTTATAAACCTTTACTCAATGAACACCAATGATCTGTTTAAAATTATCATTTTAACTGGCCACTCAATTTGACATGTCCGAACTAAATCATGGGTAACTTTTGATTTAAAGCTCGGAATGACACGAATCCAATGCCCACGTTAAGGTACCAGAATTTTCTATATTGTAACAAAATTTGAGACAGAAATAGATTCAACAAAGCGTCCAAGTAATCAAATCTATCGAAAACTGTGTGATGCCATGCATTATGGTTCAATTATAAGCATTTACACAATGAGAACCAACGATCAGTTTAGAATGATCATTTTAACTGATCGATCAACTTGACATTTCTGCTGTATATCATCCATAACTTTTTGATTTTTAGCTAAGAATAACACGAATCCAATGCCAACATTAAGCAAGTTCAACTTTCTATATTTTGACAAAATTTGAAACAGTACTAGATTCAACAAAGCGTCCAAGTAATCCAATCTATCCAAACTACTTGATGCCATGCTTTATGTTTCATTTATAAGCTTTTACTTAATGATCACCAATGATCAGTTTAGAATTATCATTTTAACTGGCCACTCAGTTTGACATGTCCAAACTAAATCGTCTGTAACATTAGATTTAAAGCTCAAAATGACACGAATCCAATGCCCACATTAAGGTACCTTAATTTTCTATACTGTAACAAAATTTGATACATCAATAGATACGACAAAGTGTCCAAGTAATCCAATCTATACCAAAATGTGTGGTGCCATGCATTATGCTTTATGTATAAGCCTTTACTCAATGAGCACCAACAATCAGTTTAGAATGATCACTTTAACTGGCCGATCAACTTGACATGTACGCACTAAATCATATGTAATTTTTGATTTAAAGCTCAGAATGACACGAATCTAATGCCTATGTTACGGTAGCTCAGTTTTCTTATTATGACAAAATTTGAGATAGAAATAGATACGACAAAGCGTCCAAGTAATCATATCCATCCCAAATTGCGTGACGCAATGCATTATTTTTCATTTCTATGCTTTTACTCAGTGAGCACCAATGATCAGTTTAGAATGGTCAATTTATCTGTCCGATCAACTTGTCATGTATGCACTAAATCGCCCATAACTTTTGATTTATAGCTCAGAATGACACGAATCCAATATCCACATTAAACTAGTTCAATTTTCTATATTGTGACAAAGTTTGAGACTGATCTATATAAGAAAAAACATCCAAGTAATCCAATCTATCCCAAACTCCGTGATGCCATGCATTATGCTTCATTTATAAACCTTTAATCAATGAGCACCAGTGATCAGTTTAAATTAATCATATTAAATGGTCAATCAACTTGATATTTACACTCAAACGTGCGTCACTTTTGATTTAGAGCTCATAATGACACTAATCCAATGCCCACGTTAAGCTAGCTCAATTTTCTATAGATTGACAAAATCTGAGACAAAATAGAGACGACAAAGCATCCAATTACCAATCTATCCAAACTACTGAAGTCATGCTTTGTGCTTCATTTATAAGCCTCTACTTAATGAGCACCAATGATCTGTCTAGAAGGATCACTTTAATTGGCCATTCAACTTGATGTGTCTTCACTAAATCGTCCGTAACTTTTGAGTTAGAGCTTAGAATGACACGAATCCAATGCCCAGATTAAGGTAGCTTCATTTTCTATATTGTGACAAAATTTGAGACAGAAACAGATATTACAAAGCGTGCAAGTAATCCAATCCATCCCAAAATGCATGATTCCATGCAATATTTTTTATTTATAAGCTTTTACTCAGGGAGCACCAATGATCAGTTTAGAATCATCATTTTAACTGGCCGATAAACTTCACATGTCTGCACTAAATCATCCATAACTTTTGAATTATAGCTTAGAATGACACGAATCCAATGCCCACATTAAGCTAGTTCAATTTTCTATATTCTGACAAAGTTTGAGACTGAACTATATACGACTAAACATCCAAGTTATCCAATTTATCCAAAACTGTATGATGTCATGCATTGTGCTTCATTTATAAGCCTTTACTCAATGAGCACCAATGATCAGTTTAGAATGATCACTTTACCTGGCAAATCAACTTGACATGTCTACACTAAGTCCTCCGTAACTTTTGATTCAGAGCTTAGAATGACACGAATCCAATGCTCACGCCAAGCTAGTTCAACTTTATATATTGTGACAAAATTTGAAACAGAACTAGATACGACAAATCGTCTAAATAATCCAACAATCACAGACTGCGTGATGCCATGCATTATACTTCATTTATAAGCCTTTACAAAGATCAGCTTAGAATGATCACTTTAACTAGCTGATCAACTTGAAATGTCTCACTAAATCGTCCATAACTTTTGATTTATACCTCAGAACGACACGAATCCAAGGCCCATGATAAGCTAGTTCAATTTTGTATATTGTAACAAAATTTGAGACAGAACTAGGTACGACAAAGCGTCCAAGTAATCAAATCTATACCAAACTGCCTGATGCCGTGCATTATACTTCATTTATAAACTTTTACTCAATGATCACCAATGATATGGTTAGAATGATAATTTTAACTGGCCGATGAACTTTACATGTCTCACTAAATCGTCCATAACGTTTGATTTATAGCTCATAATGACACAAATCTAATGCCAACATTAAGCTAGTTCAATTTCTATATTGTGAGAAAAGTTAAGACATAAATAGATACGACAAAGTGTCCAAGTAATCCAATCTATACAAAAATGTGTGGTGCCATGCATTATGCTTTATTTATAAGCCTTTACTCAATGACCACTAACGATCAGTTTAGAATGATACTTTAACTGGCCGATCAACTTGACATGTCCGCAATAAATCGTCTGTAATTTTTGATTTAGAGCTCAGAATGACACGAATCTAATGCCCAAGTTACGGTAGCTCAATTTTCTTTATTATGACAAAATTTGAGATACAAATAGATACGAAAAATCGTCCAAGTAATCGAATTCATCCCAAATTATGTGATGCCATGCATTATTTTTCATTTATAAATTTTTACTGAATGAGCACTAATGATCAATTTAGAATCATCATTTTAACTTGCAGATCAACTTGACATGTCTGCACTAAATCATTCATAACTTTTGATTTATAGCTCAGAATGACACGAATCCAATGTCCACATTAATCTAGTTCAATTTTCTATATTGTGACAAAGTTTGAGACTGAATTATATACGACAAAACATCCAAGAAATCCAGTCTATCCCGAACTCCGTGATGCCATGCATTATGCTTCATTTATAAACCTTCATTCAATGAGCACCAATGATCAGTTTAAATTAATCATATTAACTGGCCGATCAACTTGACATTTCAACACTATATCGTCTGTAAATTTTGATTTAGAGCTCATAATTTCACTAATCCAATGCCCACGTTAATCTAGCTCAATTTTCTATATGTTGACAAAATATGAGACAAAAATAGAGACGACAAAGCATCCAAGTAATCCAATCTATCCAAACAACTTGAAGTCATGCTTTATGCTTCATTTATAAGCCTCTACTTAATGAGCTCCAATGATTTGTTTAGAAAGATCACTTTCACTAGTCACTCACCTTGATGTGTTGCACTAAATCGTCTGTAACTTTTGAGTTAGAGCTTAGAATGACACGAATCCAATGCCCAAATTAAGCTAGCTCCATTTTCTATATTGTCACAAAATTTGAGACAGAAATAGATACTACAAAGTGTCCAAGTAATCCAATCCATCCCAAAATGCATGATGCCATGCATTATTTTTTATTTATAAGCTCTTACTCAATGAGCACCAGTGATCAGTTTAGAATGATCATTTTAACTGGCCTATCAACTTGTTACGTCTGCACTAAATCGTACATATATTTTGAATTATAGCTCAGAATGACACGAATCCAATGCCCACATTAATCTAGCTCAATTTTTTATATTGTGACAAAATTTGAGAAAGAAGTAGATATGAAAAAGCGTCCAAGTAATCCAATATATCCCAAACTGCATGATGCCATGCATTATGCTTCATTTATAAACCTTTATTCAATGAGAACCAACAATCAGTTTAGAATGATCATTTTAACTGGGCGATCAACTTGACATGTCCGCACTAAATCGTATGTAACTTTTGATTTAGAGCTCAAAATGACACAAATCCAATTCCCACGTTACCCTAACTCAAGTTTTTATATTAAGAGAAATTTTGAGATAGAAATAGATACGACAAAGCGTCCAAGTAATCATATCCATCCAAAATTGCATGATGCAATGCATTATTTTTCATTTATAAGCTTTTACTCAGTAAGCACCAATGATCAGTTTAGAATGGTCATTTTAATTGGCCGATCAACTTGTCATGTATGCACAAAATCACACATAACGTTTGATTTATAGCTCAGAATGACACGAATCCAGTATCCACATTAAACTAGTTCAATTTTCTATATTGTGACAAAATTTGAAACAGATTTAGATACAATAAAGCGTACATCTAATCCAATATATCGAATGCTGTGTGATGTCAGACATTATGCTTCATTTATAAGCCTTTACTCAATGAGCACCATTGATCAGTTTAGAATGATCAATTTTACTCACCAATCAATTTGACATGTGCGCACTAAATCGTCCGTAACTTTTGATTTAGAGCTTAGAATGACACGAATCCAATATCCACGTTAAGCTAGATAAATTTTCTATATTTTGACAAAATTTGAGGCAGAAATAGACTCAACAAATCATTCAAGTAATCCAGTCCATCCATAACTGCGTAATGCAATGCATTATTCTTCATTTATAAGCTTTTACTCAATGAGCACCAACGATCAGTTTAGAATGATATTTTTAACTAGCCGATCAACTTGACATGTCTGCACTATATCGTCTATTACTTTGATTTAGAACACAGAATGACACGAATCCATTGACATCTCTGCACTAAATCATCCATAACTTTTGATTTATAACTCAGAATGACACGAATCCAATGCCCCCATTAAACTTGTTTAATGTTCTATATTGTGATAAACTTTGAAACACAATTAGATACGATAAGCGTCCAAGTAATCCAATCTATCAAAAACTGTGTGATGCCATGCATTATGCTTCAATGATAAGCCTTTACTCAATGAGCACTAATGATCAGTTTAGAATGATCATTTTAACCTGCCAATAAACTTGACATATCTGCACTAAATCGTCCGTAACTTTTTATTTAGAGCTCAGAAACACATGAATCCAATGCCCACGTTAAGCTAGCTCAATTTTCTATAGTGTAACAAAATTTGAGACATACATTGATATGACAAAGCGTCCAAGTAATCCAATACAACCAAAACTGTGTGATGTCATGCATTATGCTTCATTTATAAGCCTTTACTCAATGAGCACCAATGATCAGTTTAGAATGATCACTTTAACTGGCCGATCAACTTGACATGTCCGCATTAATTTGTCTATAACTTTTGATTTAGAGCTCAACATGACACGAATCCAACGTCCTCTTTATGCTAGCTTAATTTTCTCTATTTTGACAAAATTTGAGGCAGAAATAGACTCTACAAATCATTCAAGTAATCCAGTCCATCCATAACTGCGTGATGCAATGCATTATTCTTCATTTATAAGCTTTTACTCAATGAGCACCAACGATCAGTTTAGAATGATATTTTTAACTAGCCGATCAACTTGACATGTCTGCACTATATCGTCTATTACTTTTGATTTAAAGTGTAAAATGACACGAATCCATTGACCACGTTACGCTAGCTCAATTTTCTATATTGTGACAAAATTTGAGACAAAAATAGATACAACAAAGAGTCCAAGTAATCCAATCCATCCCAAAATACGTGATGCCATGCATTATCTTTCATTTATAGGCTTTTACTCAGTGAGCACCAATGATCAATTTAAAATGATCATTTTAACTGGCCGATCAAGTTGTCATGTCCCCACTAAATCGACTGTAACTTTTGATTTAGAGCTCAGAATGACAAGAGTCCAGTGCCCACGTTACGCTATCTCAATTTTTTATATTGTGACAAAATTCGAGAAAGAAATAGATACGACAAAGCGTCCAACTAATCCAATCCATCCGAAATTGCGTGATGCCATTCAATATTTTTCAATTATAAGCTTTTACTCAGTGAGCACCAATGATCAATTCAAAATGATCATTTTAACTTGCCGATCAATTTGACATGTCCCCACTAAATCGTCCATAATTTTTGATTTAGAGTTTAGAATGACACTAATCCAATCCCCACGTTAAGCTAGCCCAATTTTCTATATTTCGACAAAATTTGAGACAAAAATAAAGACGACTAAGCGTCCAAGTAATCAAATCTATCGAAACTCATTGATGTCATGCTTTATGCTTAACTTATAAGCTTCTAATTAATGAGCACCAATTATCTGTTTAGAATGATCATTTTAACTTGCCACTGAACTTGACATGTCCGCACAAAATCGTCTGTAACTTTTGATTTAGATCTTAGAATGACACGAATCCAATCAAATGAAAAGCTAGCTCAACTTTTTATATTGTGACCAAATTTTAGACAGAAATAGATACGACAAAGCGTCCAAGAAATCCAGTCCATCCCAAAATGCGTGATGCCATGCATTATTTTTCATTTACAAGCCTTTACTCAATGAGCAGCAATGATCAGTTTAGAATTAACACTTTAACAGGTCCATCAACTTGACATGTCCGCACTAAATCGTATGTACCTTTTGATTTAGAGCTAGACACGAATCCAATGCCCACGTTACGCTAGCTCAATTTTGTATAGTGTGATAAAATTTGAGACATGAATAGATATGACAAAGCGTGATGCCATGCAATATTTTTAATTTATAAGCTTTTACTCAATGAGCACCAATGATCAATTTATAATGATCATTTTAACTGGCCGATCAACTTTTCATTTATGCACTAAATCGTCCATAATTTTGGATTTATTTCTCTGAATGACACGAATCCATTGGCCACATTAAGCTAGTTTTATTTTCTATATTTCTGACAAAACTTGAGAAATAACTAGACATGACACACTGTCCAAGTAATCCAATCTATCCCCAACTGCGTGATGTCATGCATTATGCATCATTTATAAGCCATTACTTAATAAGCACCAATGACCAGTTTAAAATGATCACTTTAACTGGCTGATCAACTTGACATATCCGCACAAAATTGTTTGTAGCTTTTGATTTAGAGTTCAGAATGACACGAATCCAATGCCCACGTTAAGCTAGCTCAATTTTCTATATTATGAAAAAAATTTGAGACGTTAATAGATATGAAAAACCGTCCAAGTAATCCAGTCCATCCCAAACTATGTGATGCCACGCATTATTCTTCATTTATAAGCCTTTACTCAATGACCACCAATGATCAGTTTAGAATAATCATTTTAACAGGCCGATTCACTTGAAATCTCTGCACTAAATCATCCATAACTTTTGATTTATAACTCAGAATGACACGAATCCAATGCCCCCATTAAACTTGTTTAATGTGCTATATTGTGATAAACTTTGAAACACAATTTGATACGATAAGCGTCCAAGTAATCCAATCTATCAAAAACTGTGTGATGCCATGCGTTATGCTTCATTTATAAGCCTTTACTCAATGAGCACTAATGATCAGTTTAGAATGATCATTTTAACCTGCCAATCAACTTGACATATCTGCACTAAATCGTCCGTAACTTTTTATTTATAGCTCAGAAACTCACAAATCCAATGCCCACGTTAAGCTAGTTCAATTTTCTACAGTGTAACAAAATTTGAGACATACATTGATATGACAAAGCGTCCAAGTAATCCAATACAACCAAAACTGTGTGATGTCATGCATTATGCTTCATTTATAAGCCTTTACTCAATGAGCACCATTGATCAGTTTAGAATGATCACTTTAACTGGCTGATCAACTTGACATATCCGCACAAAATTGTCCGTAGCTTTTGATTTAGAGTTCAGAATGACACGAATCCAATGCCCACGTTAAGCTTGCTCAATTTTCTATATTATGAAAAAAATTTGATACGTTAATAGATATGAAAAACCGTCCAAGTAATCCAGTCCATCCCAAACTATGTGGTGCCACGCATTCTTCTTCATTTATAAGCCTTTACTCAATGACCACGAATGATCAGTTTAGAATAATCATTTTAACTGGCCGATTCACTTGACATCTCTGCACTAAATCATCCATAACTTTTGATTTATGACTCAGAATGACACGAATCCAATGCCCCCATTAAACTTGTTTAATGTTCTATATTGTGATAAACTTTGAAACACAATTAGATACAATAAGCGTCCAAGTAATCCAATCTATCAAAAACTGTGTGATGCCATGCATTATGCTTCATTTATAAGCCTTTACTCAATGAGCACTAATGATCAGTTTAGAATGATCATTTTAACCTGCCAATCAACTTGACATATCTGCACTAAATCGTCCGTAACTTTTTATTTAGAGCTCAGAAACACACGAATCCATTGCCCACGATAAGCTAGCTCAATTTACTATAGTGTAACAAAATTTGAGACATACATTGATACGACAAAGCATCCAAGTAGTCCAATACATCCAAAACTGTGTGATGTCATGCATTATGCTTCATCTATAAGCCTTTACTCAATGAGCACCATTGATCAGTTTAGAATGATCACTTTAACTGGCTGAACAACTTGACATATCCGCACAAAATCGTCCGTAGCTTTTGATTTAGAGTTCAGAATGACACGAATCCAATGCCCACGTTAAGCTTGCTCAATTTTCTATATTATGAAAAAAATTTGATACGTCAATAGATATGAAAAACCGTCCAAGTAATCCAGTCCATCCCAAACTATGTGGTGCCACGCATTCTTCTTCATTTATAAGCCTTTACTCAATGACCACGAATGATCAGTTTAGAATAATCATTTTAACTGGCCGATTCACTTGACATCTCTGCACTAAATCATCCATAACTTTTGATTTATGACTCAGAATGACACGAATCCAATGCCCCCATTAAACTTGTTTAATGTTCTATATTGTGATAAACTTTGAAACACAATTAGATACAATAAGCGTCCAAGTAATCCAATCTATCAAAAACTGTGTGATGCCATGCATTATGCTTCATTTATAAGCCTTTACTCAATGAGCACTAATGATCAGTTTAGAATGATCATTTTAACCTGCCAATCAACTTGACATATCTGCACTAAATCGTCCGTAACTTTTTATTTAGAGCTCAGAAACACACGAATCCATTGCCCACAATAAGCTAGCTCAATTTACTATAGTGTAACAAAATTTGAGACATACATTGATACGACAAAGCATCCGAGTAGTCCAATACATCCAAAACTTTGTGATGTCATGCATTATGCTTCATTTATAAGCCTTTACTCAATGAGCACCATTGATCAGTTTAGAATGATCACTTTAACTGGCTGATCAACTTGACATATCCGCACAAAATCGTCCGTAGCTTTTGATTTAGAGTTCAGAATGACACGAATCCAATGCCCACGTTAAGCTAGCTCAATTTTCTATATTATGAAAAAAATTTGAGACGTTAATTGATATGAAAAACCGTCCAAGTAATCCAGTCCATCCCAAACTATGTGTTGCCACGCATTATTCTTCATTTTTAAGCCTTTACTCAATGACCACCAATGATCAGTTTAGAATAATCATTTTAACTCGCCGATTCACTTGACATCTCTGCACTAAATCATCCATAACTGTTGATTTATAACTCAAAATGACACGAATCCAATGCCCCCATTAAACTTGTTTAATATTCTATATTGTGATAAACTTTGAAACACAATTAGATACGATAAGCGTCCAAGTAATCCAATCTATCAAAAACTATGTGATGCCATGCATTATGCTTCACTTATAAGCCTTTACTCAATGAGCACTAATGATCAGTTTAGAATGATCATTTTAACCTGCCAATCAACTTGACATATCTGCACTAAATCGTCCGTAACTTTTTATTTAGAGCTCAGAAACTCACGAATCCATTGCCCACGTTAAGCTATCTCAATTTACTATAGTGTAACATAATTTGAGACATACATTGATACGACAAAGCGTCCAAGTAATCCAATACATCCAAAACTGTGTGATGTCATGCATTATGCTTCATTTATACGCCTTTACTCAATGAGCACCAATGATCAGTTTAGAATAATCACTTTAGCTGGCCGGTCAACTTGACATGTCCGCATTAAATTGTCCATAACTTTTGATTTAGAGCTCAACATGACACGAATCCAACGCCCTCTTTATGCTAGCTTAATTTTCTCTATTGTGACAAAATTTGAGGCAGAAATAGACTCAACAAATCGTCCAAGTAATCCAGTCCATCCATAACTGCGTGATGCAATGCATTATTCTTCATTTATAAGCTTTTACTCAATGAGCACCAACGATCAGTTTAGAATGATATTTTTAACTAGCCGATCAACTTGATATGTCTGCACTATGTCGTCTATAACTTTTGATTTAGAGCGCAGAATGACACGAATCCATTGACCACGTTACGCTGGCTCAATTATCTATATTGTGATAAACTTGAGACAAAAATAGATACAACAATGAGTCCAAGTAATCCAATCCATCCCAAAATACGTGATGCCATGCATTATCTTTCATTTATAAGCTTTTACTCAGTGAGCACCAATGATCAATTTAAAATGATCATTTTAACTGGCCGATCAAGTTGTCATGTCCCGACTAAATCGACCGTAACTTTTGATTTAGAGCTCAGAATGACAAGAGTCCATTGCCCACGTTACGCTAGGTCAATTTTTTATATTGTGGCAAAATTCGAGAAAGAAATAGATAAGACAAAGCGTCCAACTAATCCAATCAATCCCAAATTGCGTGATGCCAGGCAATATTTTTCATTTATAAGCTTTTACTCAGTGAGCACCAATGATCAATTCAAAATGATCATTTTAACATGCCGATCAATTTGACGTGTCCCCACTAAATCGTCCATAATTTTTTATTTAGAGTTTAGAATGACAGTAATCCAATGCCCACGTTAAGCTAGCCCAATTTTCTATATTTCAACAAAATTTGAGACAAAAATAAAGACGACTAAGCGTCCAAGTAATCCAATCTATCGAAACTTCTTGATGTCATGCTTTATGCTTAACTTATAATCTTCTAATTAATGAGCACCAATGATCTGTTTAGAATGATCATTTTTACTTGCCACTGAACTTGACATGTCCGCACAAAATCGTCTGTAACTTTTGATTTAGAGCTTAGAATGACACTAATCCAATCAAATGAAAAGCTAGCTCAACTTTTTATATTGTGACCAAATTTTAGACAGAAATAGATACGACAAAGCGTCCAAGAAATCCAGCCCATCCCAAAATGCGTGATGCCATGCATTATTTATCATTTACAAGCCTTTACTCAAGGAGCAGCAATGATCAGCTTAGAATTAACACTTTAACAGGTCGATCAACTTGACATGTCCGCACTAAATCGTCCGTACCTTTTGATTTAGAGCTCAAAATGACACGAATCCAATGCCCACGTTACGCTAGATCAATTTTGTATAGTGTGATAAAATTTGAGACATGAATAGATATGACAAAGCGTGATGCCATGCAATATTTCTAATTTAAAAGCTTTTACTCAGTGAGCACCAATGATGAATTTATAATGATCATTTTAACTGGCCGATCAACTTTTCATTTCTGCACTAAATCGTCCATAATTTTGGATTTATTGCTCTTAATGACACGAATCCATTGCCCACATTAAGCTAGTTTAATTTTCTATATTGTTACAAAACTTGAGACAGAACTAGATACGACAAAGTGTCCAAGTAATCCTGTAAATCCCAAACTGCGTGATGTCATGCATTATGCTTCATTTATAAGAATTTACTTAATGAGCACCAATGACCAGTTTAGAATGATCACTTTAACTGGCCGATCAACTTGACATATTCGCACTAAATCATCTATAACTTTTGATTTAGAGTTCAGAATAACACGAATCCAGTGCCCACGTTAAGGTAGCGCAATTTTCTATACTATGACAAAATTTGAGACATTAATAGATACGAAAAACCGTCCAAGTGATCCAGTTTATCCCAAACTGCGTGATGCCATGCATTATTCTTCATTTATAAGCCTTTACTCAATGAGCACCAATATCAACTTGACATCTCTGCACTAAATTATCCATAACATTTGATTTATAGCTCCGAAAGACATGAATCCAATGCCCACATTAAGCTTGTTCAAATTTCTAAATGGTGTCAAAGTTTGAGAAAGAACTAGATACGACAAAACATCCAAGTAATTTCATTTATCCCAAACTCCGTGATGCCATGAATTATGCTTCATTTATAAGCCTTTACTCAATGAGCACCAATGATCAGTTTAATGTAATCATATTAGCTGGCCAATCAACTTGACATGTCCATACTAAATCGTCTGTAGCTTTTGATTTAGAGCCGAGAATGACATGAATCCAATGCCCATGTTAAGCTAGCTCAATTTTCTATATTTTGACAAAAATTGAGACAAAAATTAAGATGACAAAGCGTCCAAGTAATCCAATCTATCCAAACTAATTGATGCCATGCTTTATGCTCTATTTATAAGCCTTTAGTTAATCAGCACAAATGATCTGTTTAGAATGATCCCTTTAACTGGCCACTCAACTTGATATGTCCACATTAAATCATCCGTAACTTTTAATTTAGAGATCAAAATAACACAAATCCAATGCCCCCGTTAAGCTAGCTCAGTTTTTTATATAATAACAAAATTTGACACAAATATAGATACGACAAAGTGTTAAAGTAATCTAGTATATCCAAAACTATGTGATGCCACGCTTTATGCTTCATTTATAAGCCTTACTTAATTAGCACAAATGATCAGTTTAGAATGATCATTTTAACTGGCCGATCAAGTTGATATGTCTGCACTATATCGTCCATTAATTTTGATTTAGAGCTCAAAATGACACGAATCCAATGCCCACGTTAAGCTAGCTCAATTTTCCATATTTTTACAAAATTTGAGACAGAAATAGGGACGACAAAAAAACCAAGTAATCTAATTTATCCCAAACTGCGTGATGCCATGCATTATGCTTCATTTATAAGCCTTTACTTAATGAGCACCAATGATCAGTTTAGAATGATCATTTTAACTGGCTGATCAACTTGACATGTCCGCACTAAATTGTAAATAACTTTTGATTTATAGCTCAAAATGACAAGAATCCAATGCGCATGTTAAGGTAGCTCAAATTTAATATTGTTTTCAAAAATTGTGACAAAAATAGGGATGATAAAGGATCCAAGTAATCCAATCTATCCAAACTACGTGATGCCATGCTTTATGCTTCATTTATAAGCATTTACTGAATAAGCACCATTGATCAGTTTAGAATGATCATTTTAACTCGGTGATAAACTTGCCATGTCCGCACTAAATCATCCGTAACTTTTGATTTATAGCTCAGAAGCACATGAATCCAATGCCCACGTTAAGCTAGCTCAATTTTCTATAGTAAACAAAATTTGAGGCAGAAATAGATACGACAAATTGTCCAAGTAATCCAATCTATCCAAAACTGTGTGATGCCATGCATTATGCTCCATTTATAAGCCTTTACTAAATGAGCACAAATGATTTGTTTAGAATGATCACTTTAACTAGCCGATCACTTGACATGTCCGCACCAAATCGTGAGTAACTTTTTATTTAGAGCTCAGAATGATAGGAATCCAATGCCCACTTTAATCTAGCTCAATTTTCTATATTGTGACAAAATTTGAGACAGAAATAGATACGTCAAAGCATTGAAGTAATCCAATCCATCCCGAACTGCGTGATGCCATGCATTATTCTTCATTTACTCACTGAGCACCAACAATCAATTTAGAATGATCATTTTAACTGGTCGATCAACTTGTCATGTATGCACTATATCGTCCATAACTTTTGATTTATAGTTCTGATTGACAGGAATAAATTGCCCACATTAAGCTATTTCAATATTCTATACTGTGACAAAATTTGAGACAACACTACGTATGACAAAGCGTCCAAGTAACCCAATCTATCTCAAACTGCGTTGATCCATGTATTATGCTTCATTTATAAGCCTTTAGTCAATGAGCACCAATGCTCAATTTAGAATGATCACTTTAACTGTCCGATCAACTTGACATGTCCGCACTAAATCGTCCGAAACTTTTGATTTATGGCTAGAATGGCACGAATTCAATCCCCACGTTAAGCTAGCTCAATTTTCAATATTGTGATAAAGTTTGAGAAATAAATATACGACAAAGCGTCCACGTAATCCAGTCTTTCCAAAACTGCGCGATGCCATGCATTATTCTTCATTTATAAGCGTTTACTCAATGAGCACCAATGATCAGTTTAGAACGATCATTTTAAGTGGTTAATCAACTTGACATGTCATCACTAAATCTTCCATAACTTTTGATTTGTAGGTCAAAATGACACGAATCCAATGCCCACGTTAAGCTAGCTCAAATTTCTATATTTTGACAAGACTTGAGACAAAATAGAGATGACAAAGTGTCCAAGTAATCCAATATATAAAAAATTGTGTGATGCCATGCATTATGCTCCATTTATAAGCTTTTTTCAATGAGCACCAATGATAAGTTTAGAATGATCACTTTAACTGGCCGATCAACTTGACATGTCCGCACTAAATCGTCCGTAACTTTTGATTTAGGAATCATAATGACACGAATCCAATGCCAACTTTAAGGTAGCTCAATTTTCTATATTGTGACCAAATTAATAATAGAAATATATATGAGAAAGCATCCAATTAATCCAGTCCATCCCAAACTGCGTGATGCCATGCCCACATTAAGGTAGTTTAATTTTCTATATTGTGAAAAAACTTGAGACAGAACTAGATACGACAAAGCGTCCAAGTAATCAAATTATTCAAAATTGCATGATGCCATGCATTATGCTTCATTTATAAGCCTTTACTTAATGAGCACCAATGATCACTTTAAAATAATCTTATTAACTGGCCGATCAACTTGACATATCCGCACTAAATCGTCCGTAGATTTTGATTTCGAGTTCAGAATGACACAAATCCAATGCCCACGTTAAGCTAGCTCAATTTTCTATATTATGAAAAACTTTGAGACGTTAATAGATATGAAAAACCATCCAAGTAATCCAGTCCATCCCAAACTACGTGATGCCACGCATTATTCTTCATTTATAAGCATTTACTCAATGAGCACCAACGATCAGTTGAGAATGATCATTTTAACTGGCGATCAATTTGACATGTCTGCACTTTATCGTCCAGAACTTTTGATTTATAGCTCAGAATGACAACAATGCAATTGCCCACATAAAGCTAGTTCAATGTTCTATATTGTGACAAAATATAAGAGAGAAATAGATACGACAAAGCATCCAAGTAATCCAATCTATCCTAAACTGCGTGATGCCATGCATTATACTTTATTTATAAGCCTTTACTCAATGAGCACCAATGATCAGTTTAGAATGATCACTTTAACTGGCCGATCAACTTGACATGTCCGCACTAAATCGTCCGTAACTTTTGAATTAGAGCTCAGAATGACAAGAATCCAATGCCAACGTTAAGCTAGCTTAATTTTCTACATTGTGACAAAATTTGAGAAATAAATAGATACGACAATGCGTTCAAGTAATCCAGTCCATCCCAAACTGTGTGATGCCAGGATTTATTCTTCATTTATAAGCGTTTACTGAATGAGCACCAATGATCAGTTTAGAATGATCGTTTTAAATGGCCGATCAACTTGACATGTCTGCACTAAATCGTCCATAAATTTTGATTTAGAGCTCAGAATGACACGAACCCAACACCCATGTTAAGCAACTTCAATTTCGATAGTTTGACAAAATTTGAGACATAAATAGGAACGACAAAGCGTCCAAGTAATCCAATCTATCCAAAATACTTGATTCCATGCTTTATGCTTTATTTATAAGCATTTAGTTAATGAGCACCAATGATCTGTTTAGAATGATCACTTTAACTGGCCACTCAACTTGACATGTCCACATTAAATTGTCCGTAACTTTTGATATAGAGCTCAAAATGACACAAATCCAATGTCCACGTTAAACTTGCTTAATTTTCTATATTTTAGCAAAATTAGAGAAAATAGATACGACAAAGCATCCAAGTAATCCAATCTATCCAAAATGGTGTGATGCCATGCGTTATGATTCAGTTATAAGCCTTTATGTAATGAGCACCAATGATAAGTTTAGATTTATCACTTTAACAAACATATCCGCACTAAATTGTCCATAACTTTGTTTATAGAACTCATAATGACATGGATCCAATGCCCACGTTAAGATATCTCTATGTTTTATATTGTGACAATATTTGAGACAAAAATAGATACGATAAAGCGTCCAAGTAATCTAATCCATCACAAACAGCATGATTCCATGCATTATTTTTCATTTATAAGCCTTTACTCAATCAGCACCAATGATCCGTTTATAATGATCACTTTAATTAGCCAATCAACTTGACATGTCCGCATTAAATCGTCAGTAACTTTTGATTTAGAGCTCAGAATGACACGAATCCAATGGCCACGTTAAGCTAGCTCAATTTTCTATATTATTACAAAATTTGACACAAAAATATATACAACGAAGCATCCAAGTAATCCAGTCTATCCCAAACTGCGTGATCCCATGCATTATTCTTCATTTCTAAGCTTTTACTCAATGACCACCAATGATCAGTTTAGAATGATCACTTTAACTGGCCAACCAACTTGACATGTCTTCACTATATCGTCCATAACTTTTGATTTATAGCTCAGAATGACACGAATCCAATGTCCACAATAAGCTAGTTCAATTTTCTATATTGTGACAAAATTTGAGACAGAACTAGATACGACAATGAGTCCAAGTAATCCAATCTATCCCAAACTGCGTGATGCCATGCATTATGCTTCATTTATATGCCTTTACTCAATCAATACCAATGATCTGTTTAGAATGGTCATTTTAACTCGCCAATCAACTTGATATGTCAATATTAAATCGTTCGTAACTTTTGATTTAGAGCTGAGAATGACACGAATCCAATGCCCACGTTAAGCTATCTCAATTTTCTATATTGTTACAAAATTTGAGAAATAAATAGATACGAGAATGTGTCCAAGTAATCCAGTGTTAGGTACGAGGACTGCCATCCTCTGATCCTTTACCAATACCAAAGGCGAACAAAGAGGAAAGGAGCTGAGGAGCATAGACAGAAAGTGGAGAGGAATTCCCAACAGTTGGGCCAACAGGGAGGAGAGTCCAGTAGAGATGAAGAGCAAGTAAGAATGGGACAGCCAGAAGAGAAGCCCAAAGAGAGAGAGCTGTGGAGTGAATTAACCAAAGGGGAGGATCAGGTTCCGGTTAGTGTCAGGGACACGTAGGCAGACAGTTGGGAGGACGAGCAAGGAAGGGTAGAGGAGAATCAGCAGGGAGATTTGGTGACAGAAGATAAAAGGGAGGACGAAGGTTCTTTTTTTGGGTGAACAATTTGATATATCAATACTAAATCGTTGGTAACTTTTGATTTAGAGCTCAAAATGACACGAATCAAATGCCCATGTTAATCTAGCTCAATTTTCTATATTGTGACAAATTTTGAGACAGAAATAGATACGACAAAGCGTCCAAGTAATCCAATCTTTCCCAAACTGCGTGATGTCATGCATTTTTTTTTCATTTATCAGCTTTTACTCAATGAGCACCAAGGATCAGTTTAGAATGATCATTTTAACTCGCCGATCAACTTGACATGTTCACATTAAATCGTCTGTAACTTTTGATTTAGAGCTCAGAATGACACGAATCCAATGCCGACGTTAAGCTACCTCAAGTTTCAATATTGTTACAAAATTTCAGAAATAAATAGATACGATAAAGTGTCCAAGTAATCCAGTGTTAGGTACGAGGACTGCCATCCTCTGATCCTTTACCAATACCGAAGGCGAACTAAGAGGAAAGGAGCTGAGGAGCATAGACAGGAAATGGAGAGGAATTCCCAAAAGTTGGGCCAACAGGGAGGAGAGTCCAGTAGAGATGAAGAGCAAGTAAGAATGGGCCAGCCAGAAGAGAAGCCCAAAGAGAGGGAGCTGTGGAGTTAATTAACCAAAGGGCAGGATCAGGTTCCGGTTAGTATCAGAGACACGTAGGCAGACAGTTGGGGAGGACGAGCAAGGATGGGTAGAGGAGAATCAGCAGGGAGATTTAGTGACAGAGGATAAAAGGGAGGACGAAGGTTCTTTTTTTGGGTATCGGATTAAGTTTAGAGTAGAGAAAAGGTGAATCATTGTTATTCACGGAACTTGTATTGAATTTCTTGATTGAATACAAGCTTAAGTTCTTATTTGTAATCATCACTCTTAACATTTGGTATCGGAGCAAATATTCTGCGACCATGGTGAAGAAAACAGACAGTGGAAAAGATGCTGACCTCACGTTGAAAGAGATGGTAGAGAGGATGCATATAGAACTGGGTAAGATCGGGGGCTTGGAACGAAACGTGGATAGTATTCAACAACAGCTGAGCCGGGCTAGCGTTCTAGATTGTTTGGAGGAGCTCTTGAATCGTAACGAGCTCAAATCGGCGATCTCCGAGAAGGTGGTGATGGTAGACACGCCAGAGAAGGGTAGTGCTGCTGACCATACCGCCCTTCATTCCAGAGCAACCAATTTCAGGGGAGAAGGCTCACGGGAAAATCAAGTTCGACCCACGGAAATCATCGAGCCACTGACGAGAAGAGTAGAGTTACCTCTGTTTGATGGAAGTAGCATCGAGAGTTGGCAATTTTGCATCGAACAGTACTTCGAACTGGGGCATTTTCCCGAGGAGGAGAAGATCTGGGTTGCGGGAATAAGTTTTGACGGGGAGGAACTTGAATGGTTCCGGTGGGAAAGGGAGAGAAATCCTTTCCAGAACTGGAACAATATGAACGTCTGACAGAGACTTTCGCGGTGAGACGATCGGTATCTCGAGATGAACGTCTGCTCACGTTAAGGCAGGAGGGCACCGTGAAAGAGTTTTGCAGGGAGTTTTGAGTTTTAGCAGATCAGATGGAGGACATCCACAAACCAGTGCTGGAGAAACTCTTAATGGTTGGGTTGCTTCTGTCAATCCGAGCCAGCGTGCGTCTGTTTGAACCAAGGGGGCTAGATTGAATGATGGCGGTGGCCCAAGGCGTGGAGGACTGGAACCAGATCGACAACGGGCCTGAGATCCATGGGAGTTCTGTGCGAGCTGGGGCGAAAGGGAAGCTCGAGTGGGCCGAGAATCGAAATACCACGAGACCCACGTGGGTTAATTCAGTCAGCCCAAATGTGACCCAAACCCGAGCAACGTCGTTTCAAGCAAAAGGAGAAGGAACTTTTGCAAAACCCTACGCGAACATATTGGACAATTGGCGGCCACCATTATGCCGCTTCTCAGAAAGCGATCTCCAAGACCGCAAGAAGCAAGGTTTATGCTTCAAATGTGATGAGAAATGGGAAATGGGCAACCGATGCCACTTTCGCGAGTTGCAGGTCATTAAAATCAGGCTCGATGGAACTGAAAGGGAGGTGATAGGGCAGGATGAAGAAATCTGGGAAGAAGACGAGCCCAGAGAAGGAGGAATGTCGGAAATCGCAGAACTGTCCCTCAATACCCTCGTTGGGTCATCGTCGCCTTGTACTATGAAATTGAGAGGAAAAATCCGAGGTAGGGAGGTCATCATCATGATTGATAGTGGGGCGTCACAAAATTTTTTATCTGAGGAGTTGTTGAATGCGTTAAAGCTGAAGGCTGAGGCAACCAGTGGGTACGGAGTGCTCCTTGCCATGGGAATCTCCATACAGGGTGGAGGAGTTCACAAAGGGGTGCAGCTCGAGCTTCCAGGTATGACAGTCATCGCCGATTTCCTTCCCATTCGGCTAGGAAGCACTGGCGTTATTTTGGGAATGGAGTGGTTTGAGACATTGGGGCAAATGGAAATTAATTGGAAAATGCAAGTTATGAAGTGTCAGGTAGGTGGAGAGAAGGTGGTACTCAGAGGGGAACCAGGACTCTGCACTTCGGCTGGTTCACTGAAATCTCTTTGGAAGACGGTGCAGAGGTGTGAGGCAGGAGTCCTAATTGAATTCGGGGTATTACAGTCGGAAAGGTCTCTAGAAATCGGGAAGGACGACCCTAAATTACAGGAGCTGTTAATGAGATATACAGGGGTGTTTGAGGAGCCACGAGGATTACCCCCTTCTAGGGGACGAGAACACGGGATCATCCTGAAAGAGGGCGCCCAACCGGTGAAGGTTAGACCTTACCGTTATCCGCAAATTCAGAAAGACAAAATAGAGAAACAAGTATCGGATATGATGGCTGCCGGAATCATTCAACCTAATGGTTGTCCTTTTTCCAGTCCGGTCATCCTCGTCAAGAAGAAAGACGGGAGTTGGAGATTTTGCATCAATTATCGGGCTCTAAACAAGGTCACCACTCCGGAGATCTATCCAATACCCATGATTGATCAGCTCTTAGATGAGTAGAGCGGAGCTCAGTTATTGTCCAAGATTGATCTACGATCGGGGTATCACCAAATCTGGATGCGGGCAGAGGATATTCTGAAAACAGCATTCCGAACACAAGACAGACACTACGAATTCTGTGTGATGCCGTTCGGACTCACCAATGCCCCAGCGGCGTTTCAGTCCCTAGTGAATGATGTTTTTCGGCCCTATCTCAGAAGGTTTGTCCTCGTTTTCTTGATGACATTTTGGTATATAGGGCAGACGACCAGCAGCACCTCCAACACTTAGAGAAGGTAATGGAAGTCTTGAGCCAGCAACAACTATATGCTAATCACAAGAACTATCATTTCAGCAGTCGGAAGATTGAATATTTGAGGCACATAATCTCAGCACACAGAGTAGAAGCCGATCCGGAGAAAATTTCAGCCATGGTAGGGTGGACGCAACCAACCATGGTCAAAGAATTGAGAGGGTTCTTGGGGTTAACGGGATATTATATGCAGTTTGTGAGCGGTTATGGGAAAATGGTGAAGCCATTGACCATGTTACTAAAAAAGGACGGATTCCAGTGGGATTCTGAGGCGAGACAAGCTTTTTAGCAACTCAAGGGAGCAATGACCAGGGTACCTGTTCTCAAACTGCTCGATTTCACTGAATTATTTGTTGTAGAAGCTGACGCTTCAGGTTATGGACTTGGAGCCATGCTTATGCAATCCCAAAGACCAATCGCGTTCTACAGCAGAGCCTCAATGGATCGAGAACGGTTAAAATCAGTTTATGAGAAAGAGTGCATGGCGATAGTGCTGCCTGTCCAGAAGTGGAGGCACTACCTGTTCGGAAGACGATTCTTGGTAAAAACGGACCAGAAAAGCCTTAAGTTCCTACTGGAGAAGCGGGAGGTTAGTTTGGATTATCAGAAATGGTTGATTAAACTCTTGGGCTACGACTTTGATATCCAGTACAAACCGGGAACCAAAAACAGAATGGCAGATGCGTTATCCAGGTATGGTACACTCGCATCTCTGTTCGCAATCACGATTCCAGCCACTGTGCAGTTAGAGAATATCATTCAGGAAGTGGAACATCATCCTGAATTGCATAAATTGATAGCCGAAATCCAAGCAGACCCGACAACACACCCGGATTACTCTCTGGTACAGGGGAGGCTGTTACGCAGAGGAAAATTAGTGGTGGCACCAGGGTCCAGCTCAATCAGGCAAATCTTAGTGGAATTTCACAGTGGAAGATGTGGGGGTCACGCGGGAGTATTAAAGACTCAGAAACGGATAGCCGAGCTGTTTTATTGGTCAGGGATGATGACGGAGATTAGGAGGTTTGTATCGGAATGTCATGTGTGCCAACCTCAAAAGTACTCTACATTGTCGCCAAACGGACTCCTTCAGCCTTTGCCAATTCTGGACAGAATTTGGGAAGTCATAAGTATGGACTTTGTGGAGGGAATGCCAAATTCTAAGGGAATGAACTCGATAATGGTTGTGGTAGACAGGCTGTCCAAATACAGTCACTTCATAAGCTTGAAGCATCCTTATTCTGCAGCTGAGATAGCTTTCACATTTTTGAAAGAGCTGGTCAGATTACATGGATTTCCAAGGACTATTATTTCAGACAGATACAAGGTGTTTTTGAGCAGTTTCTGGAAGGAAATATTTTGTCTATCGGGGACGGGATTAAAGTACAGCACAGCTTACCATCCGCAAACTGACGGACAGACTGAGGTCGTCAACAGCACACTGGAGACTTATCTTCGGTGCTTTGAGGGGGAGAAGCCCAAAACATGGGCAACGCAGTTACCCTGGGCGGAATTCCTGTATAACACATCGTTTCATTCAGCGATTAAAATGTCACCCTTCAAAGCCGTGTATGGTCGAGATCCCCCAATGTTGCTTAAGTATGAATATGGCTCGACAAAGGTAGTAGAGTTGGAGGAACAATTGCTGGAAACGGACTTAGTTCTGGATCAGTTGAAGACACATCTGTCTCGAGCTCAGCAGCTCATGAAAAAGCAAACAGATAGGCACCGTCGTGACGTCCAGTTTGCAGTTGGAGATTCGGTCTGGTTAAAACTCAGGCCGTATCAACAGAAAACATTAGCAAAAGGACTCAATGAGAAGCTAGCAGCAAGGTATTATGGGCCCTTTATGATAGAAACTCGGATAGGCGCAGTGGCATATCAACTGGCTTTACCTTCAACAGCTAAAATACACAACGTCTTCCATGTTTCGCTTCTGAAAAAGCCGTTATGAGCAGCAGTGGAGAGCTCGGTATTATCTGAGCAGTTATTAGCTGATTTTACATTACAAGGTGTTCCCAAGTAGCAGTCGTGTTTCAACATAGCAACAGGACAAGAAGAGCTTTTAATCAAATGGAGGCACACCCCAGCACAAGACAATTGGTGGGTAGCAAAAGAGTGGATAAGGGACCAGTACCCGGAGCTCAATCTTGAGGACAAGACTGTTTCTAAAGAGGGAGGTATTGTTAGGTACGAGGACTGCCATCCTCCGATCCTTTACCAACACCGAAGGCGAAGTAAGAGGAAAGGAGCTGAGGAGCATAGACAGGAAGGAAGTGGAGAGGAATTCCAAACAATTGGGCCAACAGGGAGGAGAGTCCAGTAGAGATGAAGAGCAAGTAAGAATGGGCTACCCAGAAGAAAAGCTGATGGGGACATCAGGTTGTATGGCCGGACAGGAGACCAGACTGGCCGACCAGGGAGCTTGCCCGAGACAGCCGGGCCATTTGGCGCATTTGCCGGCCCAAGCGGTACCGCCGGGCCTTCGACCAGCCGGGCCGGACCGACCAACATTTCCGGCGGAGAGGCCCAAACGTCCGGCCCAACTGGCAGCGACGTGGATGACACCGCCGGCTCCGGGATCGACTTGGCCGGCTCCGATGACATTTCGGCCAGTACCTTTCACAGTCCAGTCGTACAGCCGATCCAGCCGATTGCACCACCATTTCAACATCTACACAAAGAGACTCGTACCAGATAAGCTACCAGCTTCAAGACATGCATCTAGAGAAAGTCTCTACACCAGTGGTGCCACCAGGAGCAATGACAAGGAGCAGATCAAGGGCGCTCTTCCACAAGTTCAGCTTGTGGGTCGACAAGCTCCTAGAAGACGATCAACAAGGAACATTGGGCCAAGAGTGCAAAGGAGAGTCCAAAGGCTTCTCAACAATGCAAGGGACTTCAGAGACCTGGGCTTTAGTGGCAAGAGAGGTCAGGGCCCCAAAATTCGTAACCCTACTCCAAGTCGAAGACTAGGAGCTAGGCGCGTGCATGCCACAAGATCGGCCACCTTCCATTTCTTGGCTGATAGGTAAGAATGGTAAGTTTTCATATTATATACTTGCCTTTCTGTTTCGCAGGGTAGGATTTAGAATGTTTACATTTTGAGTCAAAGACATTTTAGGTAGAAGTCCTTTTTCGGTTATTCACTTTTGTAATTTTTCCATTTGTGCACTTTTGTAAGTTTTCCAATTTTCTCTGAGTCGACCCTAGAAGGTCAAGTTGTTGAGCATATTAATAAGGCTCCTGATGACGACATCAGGTCGTATGTCCAGCCAGGAGAACAGACTGGCCGACAAGGAAGCTTGCCCGAGACAGCCGGGCCATTTGGCACGTCTGCGGGCCCAAGCGGTACCGCCGGACCCTCGACCAATAAGACCGGACCGATCAGCATTGCCGGCGGAGAGGCCCAAGCTTCCGGCACAATTGGTGGCGACATGGATGACACCGCCGGTCCCCTTGGTGACGCCGCTGACTCCGGGATCAACTTGGCCTGTCTTGAAGGCATTCCGGCCAGTACCTCGCACAGTCCAGCCAGTACAGCCGATCCAGCCGAGTACACGAGCATTTCAACTTCTACACAAGGAAACTCGGACCAGATAAGCTACCAGCTTCAGGACATGCATCTAGAAGAAGTCTACACACCAGTAGTGTCCCCAGGAGCAATGACAAAGAGCAGATCAAGAGCAGTCTTCCACAAGTTCATCTTATGGGTCGACAAGCTCCTAGAGGAAGATCGACTAAGGACAATGGGCCAGAAGTGCAAAGAAGAGTCCAAAGGCTTCTCAACAATGCAAGGGACTCTAGAGACTTGGGATTTCGTGGCAAGAGAGGTCAGGGCCCAAACATTCTTAACCCTACTCCAAGTCGAAGACTAGGAGCAAGGCGCGTGCATGCCACAAGGACGGCCACCTTCCATTTCCTTGCCGTGAGGTAAGTAAGGTAAGTTTTCAATACGAATATTTGCCTCTTTCTGTTTTGCAGGGTAGGATCTAGAATATTTACATTTTTTTAGTCAAAGACATTTTAGGAATAGGTCCTTTTTCGGTTATGCACTTTCGTACATTTTCCATTTGTGCACTTTTGTAATCTTTCCTTTTCTTTCTTTGAGTCGACCCTAGAAGGTCAAGCTGTCGAGCATATTAATAAGGCTCCTTCCAGCATTGTAGTTCGGCAACCTTTTTGATATTAATAAAGTAGAATTTTCTTCCAACAAGTTTTCTCTCTAAGAATCATGTGCGCTTAGAACCTAGTTGAGACCAGCCCTCCTAGCTCTAAGTTTGTGATGTATCACGAGGTTCATCACCCTTCGTGTGGTTCACTTCACCCCTCCTTCGAATACCAACCCAAAAACCCCAATCCAAGAAGTCTAAGGTCGAATTTCTCACCTAACCTTCTCCAAACAGCCCATGCGCATATAAGCCTTGAATAGAGGCTTGTATCATTTTGGTATCAGAGCTTAAAGCTCCTAAACCAGGTTGTTTCTATCCTTTCACTTGTTTTGTTTCTTTTTCTTGCATTAGTTTATGTTTCATTCAAGAAAATCAAAAAAATTAACATCTAAGTTCATACCGAGTGCATCTAGTTCCTACGTGCAACACTAGGTTCTAGAATCATTCTTGCATTGCTATTTTCGACTTTCTTTTTTGTTAGAATCATATTTCCACTAAATTTAAGTTAAATTAAAAAGAAAAGAAAAAGAAAATAGAAAAAATAGCAAAAGGATTCGAATTGGACAGCTAGCAATAGTTGTCAAGAAAGTTTTCTTTTTGTTCAAATCTCCATATTTTCGAATTTTCCATTTCTCAGATTTTTTCTTTTTGCATTTTTTCGAATCCCCCTTATAAAAGAAAACCCTTCTAATAATTTAGGAGCAGCATAACTTGTCTTCTTTCTTTGTAGTATGCAATGGCAGAAGAAAATAGAGAAGCAACCGAAGCCATGATGGCCATGTTCACCACCTTCCAAACACAACTCGCATCAATAGGCGAGAGATTGGAGCGCGTGGAGAGGCCTGTGAGATTCCATGCCATAAGGCACGTGAGAGCTGAGCCAGACCGTGCTTAGGGTCCAGAGCACCATAGGACACGGCACGAACAGGAGGAGCCCCAGCCAGATGGAGATGAGGACACACAACCTCATAACTATCACCATAGCCCGAGAGGACCTCCACGGCAACTAGAGGCAGAAGATGATGGCTTCGAGCCATATGGTCTTCACCAGAGACCAAGGATGCCTCCTAGACATCATGAGGATGGAGATGAACACGCCTACAACCGGGTAACTCATCCTGATGTTAAGCTAACTCCTCCAAGTTTTGCAGGAAAAGTAGACCCCGAGGCTTACCTAGATTGGGAGAGAAGAATGGATCATATCTTTGATCATTACAACCAACCAAGGCCTAGGAGAGTCTCAATGGCAGTAGCACAACTCACAGACAATGCCCTCATCTGGTGGGATCGTGAGGTATCTGACAGAAGGAGGAAAAGAATGAGGCCCATAGACTCATGGGTCGACATGAAAGATGTCATGCGACAAAGGTTTGTTCCACCTTACTTTCATAGGGACTTGCAACGTCGTTTTCGTACTCTTAAGCAGGGTACCAGATCAGTAGAGGAGTTCTATGAAGAGTTTGAGAAGATAAGGAACAGGCTGGAGCTCAATGATGATGAAGAAGCGTTGATGGCACAATTCTGGATGGACTCCAAGAAAGAATCAGCCGCAAGGTGGAAAGGCAAATCTACAATGACTACAAAGACTTGTTCCACCTATCTTTCCAGGCTGAGTAGCACATCAAACGTAAGAGTCAAGACATCCGCAGCAAGTCTAAGACGCCTTGGGCACCAAGCAACATTCCCAAGCCCGTAGACAAAGGCAAGAGAACAGAGATCGAGTCGAGGTTCAAGAGCAAGCCTCCTGAACCAACCCGTGACCAGAAAGAGCCTAGTAAGTCTTCTAACCCTCAAAGATCACGTGACATCACTTGTTTCAAGTGTAGGGGTCGTGGACACATATCAAGGGAGTGCCCAAACAACCGGGTCATGCTGATTACGGAGGCAGGAGAGTATGAGTCCCAAGATGAAGAGGACTATGAACCAGAAGAAGAATATGGTGACATTGAGTACCCTTATGTGGGGGAAGTGCTGGTCACTAGACGCATCCTCAGTGCAATGGTGGATCCTTCAGAGACCATCCAAAGGGAGAACATCTTCCACAGCCGTTGCACCATCAAGGGCAAGGTATGTAACCTCATCATATATGGTGGTTCTTGCACTAACGTTGCTAGTGCATATATGGTTGATAAGCTAGGTCTAGAGAAGATAAGGCATCCTCGACCGTATAGACTGAGATGGCTCGATGACAAAGTGGAGCTCAAGATCCATGAGCAAGTCACTGTGCCATTCAGTGTGGGCAAGTACCAAGACCAAGTCGTGTGCGACGTGGTGCCCATGCAAGCTGGCCATCTTCTGCTAGGAAGACCATGACAGTTTGACAAGGAGACCAGGCATGATGGCCGAACCAATCTCTACACTTTCGTGCATGACAAGAGAAAGGTCAGCCTAGCTCCTCTCACACCTGCCCAGGTACATGAGCTTCAACAGCAAATGAGTAAGGAAAAGAAGCTCATTAAATCTAACTTTCTTATTCAACCGAGTCATGTCCAGAGAGCTTCAGCCTCAAAGGATCTAATGCTACTAATGGTTTTCAAAGAAGTGTTGAATGTAGAAAAAGAACAGGTAGAGCTATCTCCTGAAGTAGCAACTCTCCTCAACAAGTTCCAGGATGTGTTTCCAGAGGAGATACCAGCAGGCTTGCCTCCTTTACGTGGCATAGAACACCAGATCGACCTAGTGCCCGGAGCAGCCCTGCCCAACCGGCCAGCCTACCAGATGAGTCCAGAGGAGTCCAAAGAGCTTGAGAAGCAAGTAAAGGAGCTCCTGGAGAAATGCTATGTTCGAGAGAGCCTCAGTCCATGTGCCGTACCAGTGCTACTAGTGCCCAAGAAGGATGGGACTTGGCGAATGTGCATGGACTGCCGAGCAATCAACAACATCACAGTCAAGTACATGCATCCGATACCATGGCTGGATGACATGCTAGATGAGCTGAGTGGAGCCACGGTCTTCTCCAAGATAGACCTCAAGAATGGATACCACCAGGTTAGGATGAAGGAAGGTGATGAATGGAAGACTGCTTTCAAGACAAAGCAAGGGCTATACGAGTGGACAGTCATGCCATTCGGCTTGACTAATGCCCCAAGCACCTTCATGCGCCTTATGAACCAAGTTCTTAGGGCGTACATCAGTAAGTTTGTAGTGGTTTACATTGATGATATATTAGTTTATAATAAGTGCCTACGGAAACACCTCACACATCTTGAGATGGTACTTAAAACCCTTCGACAAGAAGAGCTTTATGCCAATCTCAAAAAGTGCATCTTTTGTACTGATAAACTTGTCTTTTTAGGTTTTGTTGTAAGTTCACAGGGCCTACAGGTTGATGAAGAGAAGATTCGAGCCATACAAGAATGGCCAACACCAGGCAACATCAGCCAAGTGAGGAGCTTTCACGGACTGGCCAGGTTCTATAGGAGATTCGTGCCCAACTTCAGCAGTATTGCCTCACCACTGACGGCAGTAGTGAAGAAGAATGTGGGATTCAGCTGGGGAGAAGCTCAGGAGAAGGCATTCCACGCCTTGAAGGACAGCCTTACACATGCACCAGTGCTAGTCCTGCCCGACTTCAACAAGACGTTTGAAGTGGAGTGTGATGCCTCTGGAATAGGCATAGGAGCAGTGCTAACCCAAGGAGGAAGACCAGTGGCATACTTCAGTGAGAAGCTAGGTGGTGCCTCACTGAACTACCCCACTTACGACAAGGAGCTTTATGCCCTTGTCCGAGCATTGGAGACTTGGCAGCATTACTTGCTGTCCAATGAGTTTGTGATCCACACTGATCACGAGACTCTCAAACACCTCAGAGGGCAAACCAATCTCAAGAGGAGACATGCCAGGTGGTGGGAGTTCATAGAGACCTTCCCGTAAGTCATCCAGTACAAGAAGGGCAAAGACAATGTGGTAGCCGACGCACTATCAAGGAGGTTTGCCTTGATATCCACCATGGAGGCAAAGGTCCTAGGATTCGAGAACATCAAGGACCTATACAAGAATGATCCTGACTTTTCTGAGAGCTACAAGGAGTGTGGCACAGGGAGTCATGGCAAGTTTTACATCCATGAGGGATTCTTGTTCCGAGAGGGAAGGCTGTGCATACCACAAGGATTATTAAGGGAGCTTATCATACGAGAAGCTCATGGAGGAGGACTCATGGGCCACTTTGGTGTCGACAAGACTCTAGCAGTGGTCAAGGAGCACTTCTACTGGCCACACATCAAGAGGACAGTAGAAGCTCATTGTGCAAGGTGCATCACTTGCAAGAAGGCAAAGTCCCGAGTGCAACCTCACGGGTTGTATCTCTCACTGCCCATACCGACGCATCCATGGGTGGATATATCAATGGACTTTGTTCTAGAACTGCCCAAGATCAACCACAAAGATGCAATCTTTGTAGTGGTGGACAGATTCTCCAAGATGGCACACATCATTCTGTGTGCCAATGTCAATTATGCCACGCAAACAGCCGAGCTGTTCTTCAGGGAGATAGTACGGCTTCATGGAGTGCCAAGGACCAACGTATCAGACCGGGATACCAAGTTCCTCAGCCATTCCTAGAGGACCCTTTGGAGGAAGCTAGGCACGAAGCTACTTTTCTCTACCACCTGCCACCCTCAAACCGATGGCCAAACGGAAGTTGTCAACAGGACACTATCAACTCTTCTCAGGACTAAACTAGGGAAGAACCTCAAGACTTGGGTGGAGTGCCTGCCATTCATAGAGTTTGCTTACAACCGAGCCGTGCACTCAGCAACCAAGAAGACACCATTTGAAGTAGTATACGGCTTCAACCCTCTCACCCCATTGGAGCAAACGCCAATGCCACCAGCAGAGATGACCAACCTCAACGGAGCATCCAAGGCAGAATTCATAAGGAAGTTACACCAGAATGTAGCAGAGAACTTGGAGAAGAGGACCGGGCAGTACGTGACTCATGCTAACAAGGGAAGAAAAGAGGTGATCTTTCAACCAGGCGATTGGGTGTGGCTACACCTACGGCAGTAGAGGTTCCCCAACCTAAGGAGTTTCGAGCTAGCACCAAGAGGAGATGGACAATTCAGAGTGCTCGAGAGGATCAACAACAACGCCTACCGGATCGAGCTCCCAGGTGAGTTTAATGTGTCTAACGCGTTCAACGTAACTGACTTAGCCCCTTTCCATGCAGATGAACCAGTTTTGAGGTCAAAACCTACTGAAGAGGGAGGGGATGATAAGGACATCAGGTCATATGTCCAGCCAGGAGACCAGACGGGCCGACTAGGAAGCTTGCCCGAGACAGCCGGGCCATTTGGCACGTCTGCCGGCCTAAGCGGTACCGCCGGACCCTCGACCAATAGGACTGGACCGATCAGCATTGCCGGCAGAGAGGCCCAAGCTTCCGGCACAATTGGTGGCGACGTGGATGACACCGCCAGTGCCCTTGGTTACACCGTCAACTCTGGGATCAACTTGGCCGGTCCTGAAGGCATTCCGGCCAGTACCTCGCACAGTCCAGCCGGTACAGCCGATCCAGCCGAGTACACGAGCATTTCAACTTCTACACAAGGAAACTAGGACCAGATAAGCTACCAGCTTCAGGACATGCATCTAGAGGAAGACTCCACACCAGTAGTGCCCCCAGGAGCAATGACAAGGAGCATATCAAGAGCACTTTTCCACAAGTTCAGCTTATGGGTCGACAAGCTCCTAGAGGAAGATCGACTAAGGACAATGGGCCAGAAGTGCAAAGAAGAGTCCAAAGGCTTCTCAACAATGCAAGGGACTTCATAGACTTGGGCTTTAGTGGTAAGAGAGGTCAGGGCCCAAAGATTTTTAATCCTACTCCAAGTCGAAGACTAGGAGCAAGGTGCATGCATGCCACAAGGACGGCCACCTTCCATTTCTTGGCCGTGAGGTAAGTAAAGTAAGTTTTCAATACGAATATTTGCCTCTTTCTGTTTTGCAGGGTAGGATCTAGAATATTTTCATTTTTTGAGTCAAAGACATTTTAGGAATAGGTCTTTTTTCGGTTATGCACTTTTGTACATTTTCCATTTGTGCACTTTTGTAATCTTTCCTTTTCTTTCTTTGAGTCGACCCTAGAAGGTCAAGCTGTCGAGCATATTAATAAGGCTCCTTCCAGCATTGTAGTTCGGCAACCTTTTTGATATTAATAAAGTAGAATTTTCTTCCAACAAGTTTTCTCTCTAAGAATCATGTGCGCTTAGAACCTAGTTGAGACCAGCCCTCCTAGCTCTAAGTTTGTGATTTATCACGAGGTTCATCACCCCTCGTGTGGTTCACTTCACCCCTCCATCGAATACCAACCCAAAAACCCCTATCCAAGAAGTCTAATGTCGAGTTTCTCACCTAACCTTCTCCAAATAGCCCACACGCATATAAGCCTTGAATCGAGGCTTGTATCAGCTCCTTCTAGCATTGTAGTTCGGCAACCTTTTTCTGATATTAATAAAGACCGAATTTTCTTTCTACAAGTTTTTCTCTCAAGAGACTTGTGCGCTTAGAACCTTGTCGAGACCAGCCCTCCTAGCTCTAAGTTTGTGATTTATCATAAGGTTCATCACCCATCGTGTGGTTCACTTCACCTTTCCATCCATTACCAAACAGAAAACCCTCATCCAGAAGCAAAAGGTTGAGTTTCTCACCTAATCTTCTCCAAACAGCCCACGCGGGTACAACCTTGATTGGAGGCGTGTATCATTTTGGTATCAGAGCTTAAAGCTCCTACAACCAGGTTGTTTCTATCCTCTAATTAGTTTTAATTCCAGTTCTTGCATTAGTTTAAGTCGCATTCAAGAAAAAACAAAAAAATAACATCAAAACTCGAAACCGAGTGCATCTAGCTTCTACGTGCATCACTAGGTTTTAGATTCATTCTTGCATTGCAATTTTCGTCTTTCCTTTTTTTTTAAAAGCATATTTCCATTATCATTAAATTAAATTTAAAAGCAAAATAAAAAAATAGAAGAAAACACCAAAAAAAATCGACCAAAAACAGATAGAACTAGTTATTAGGGAGTTTCCATTTTTCTAATTTTCCTTTTTCTAGTTTTTCCTTTTTGCATTTTTCAAATTCTTCTATAACAAGTAAATCTTCCTAATCGACTTAGGAGCAAAATAACTTGTGTTTTTTTCTTCTATCACAATGGTATAATGCTTCATTTATACTCAATCAGCACCAATGACCCGTTCAGAATGATAACTTTAATTGGCCAATCAACTTGACATCTCCGCACTAAATCGTCAATAACTTTTAATTTAGAGCTCCGGATGACACGAATCCAATCCCCACGTTAAGCTACCTCAATTTCCTGTATTATGAAAAAATTTGACATAAAAATAGATACGTAAAGCGTCCAAGTAATCCAGTCTATCCCAAACTACGAATCCCATGCATTATTCTTCATTTATGAGTTTTTACTCAATGAACACCAATGATCAGTTTAGAAATATCATTTTAACAAACCGATTAACTTTTCATGTCTGCACTCCATAACTTTTGATTTATAGCTCAGAATGACACGAATCAATTGTCCACATTCAGCTAGTTCAATTTTCTATATTATTAGAAAATTTGAAACAAAACTAGATACGACAAAGCGTCCAAGTAATCCAATTTATCTGAAACTGCGTGATGCCATGTGATACAAGCCTTGATTCAAGGATGTATGCGCGTGGGCTGTTTGTAGAAGATTAGGTGAGAAACTCAACCTTAGGCTTCTGGATAAGGGTTTTCTGGTTGGTAAACGATGGAAGGGTGAAGTGAACCACACGAGGGGTGATGAACCTCGTGATAAATCACAAACTTAGAGCTAGGAGGGCTGGTCTCAACTAGGTTCTAAGCGCACAAGTCTCTCTTGAGAGAAAGCTCGTAGGGAAAAAGTTCTACTTTATTAATAATCAAAAAGGTTGTCGAACTACAATGCTGGAAGGAGCCTTATTAATATGCTCGACAGCTTGACCTTCTAGGTCGACTCAAATAAAGAAAAGGAAAGTTTACAAAAGTGCACAAAAGGAAAAGATACAAAAGTGCATAACGAAAAAGGACCTATTCCTAAAATGTTCTTGACTCAAAATGTAAAGCAACTAGATCCTACCCTGCAAAACAGAAAGAGGCATATTCGAATGTAAACTTACCTTAACTCACCTCACGGCCAAGAAATGGAAGGTGGCCGTCCTTGTGGCATGCACGCGCCTTGCTCCTAGTCTTCGACTTGGAGTAGGGTTACAAATCTCTGGGCCTTGACCTCTCTTGCCACTAAAGCCCAAGTCTCTGATGTCCCTTGTGTTGTTGAGAAGCTATTGGACTCTTCCTTGTATTTTGGCCCATTGTCCTTAGTCGATCTTCTTCTAGAAGCTTGTTGACCCATAGGCTGAATTTGTGGAAGAGCGCCCTTGATCTGCTTCTTGTCATTGCTCCTTGAGGTACTACTGGTGTTGAGACTTCCTCTAAGTGCATGTCCTGGAGCTGGTAGCTCATTTGGTCCGAGTCCTCTTGTGTAGAAGTGGAAATGCGCGTGTACTCGGCTGGATCGGCTGTACCGGCTGGATTGTGCGGTACTGGCCGGAATGACTTCAGGACCAGCCAAGTTGATCCCGGAGTCGGCGGTGTCATCAGAGGGACCGGCGGTGTCATTCACGCCCCCACCAAGTGTGCCGGAAGCTTGGGCCTCTCCGCCGGCAATGTTGACCGGTCTGGTCCTATAGGTCGAGGGCCCGGCGGTACTGTCAGTCCCGGCAGGCAGCCAGATGGTCCTGCTGTCTCGGGCAAGCTTCTGGTCGGCCAGTCTGGTCTCCTGGTTGGATGTACGACCTGATGTCCTCATCATCCCCTCCCTCTTCAGTAGGTTTTGTCCTCAAAACTGGTTCATCTGCATGGAAAGGGGCTGAATCAGTAACATTGAACGTATTGGACACATTAAACTCACCTGGGAGCTCGATCCGGTGGGCGTTGTTGTTGATCCTCTCGAGCACTCTGAATGGTCCATCTCCTCTTGGTGCTAGCTTGGAACTCCTTAGGTTTGGGAACCTCTCCTGCCGTAGGTGTAGCCACACCCAATCGCCTGGTTGAAAGATCACCTCCTTTCTTCCTTTGTTGGCATGAGTCACGCACTGTCCGGTCCTCTTCTCCAAGTTCTCTGCTACCTTCTGGTGTAACCTCCTTATGAACTCTGCTTTGGATGCTCCGTTGAGGTTGGTCATCTCAGCTGGTGGCAATGGTGTTTGCTCCAATGGGGTGAGAGGGTTGAAGCCGTATACCACTTCAAATGGTGTCTTCTTGGTTGCTGAGTGCACGGCTCGGTTGTTGGCGAACTCAATGAATGGCAGGCACTCCACCCAAGTCTTTAGGTTCTTCCCTAGTGTTGTTCTGAGAAGAGTTGATAGGGTCCTGTTGACAACTTCAGTTTGGCCATCGGTTTGAGGATGGCAAGTGGTTGAGAAGAGTAGCTTCGTGCCTAGTTTTCTCAAAGGGTCCTCCAGAAATGGCTGAGGAACTTGGTGTCCCTATCTGATCTGATGGTCCTTGGCACTCCATGAAGCCGTACTATCTCCCTGAAGAACAGCTCAGCTGTTTGTGTGGCATCATTGACATTGGCACATGGGATGAAATGTGCCATCTTGGAGAATCTGTCCACCACTACAAAGATTGCATCTTTGTGGTTGATCTTAGGCAGACCTAGAACAAAATCCATCGAGATGTCCACCCATGGATGTGTTGGTATGGGCAGTGGGAGATACAACCCGTGAGGTTGCACTCGGGACTTTGCCTTCTTGCAAGTAATGCATCTTGCACAATGTGCTTCTACTGTCCTCTTGATGTGTGGCCAGTAGAAGTGCTCCTTGACCACTGCTAGAGTCTTGTCGACACCAAAGTGGCCCATGAGTCCTCCTCCATGAGCTTCTCGGATGATAAGCTCCCTTAGTGATTCCTGTGGTATGCACAGCCTTCTTTCTCGGAACAAAAATCCCTCATGGATGTAGAATTTGCCATGACTCCCTGTGCTACACTCCTTGTAGCTCTCAGCAAGGTCAGGATCATCCTTGTATAGATCCTTGATGTGCTCGAATCCTAGGACTTTTGCCTCCATGGTTGATATCAAGGCAAACCTCCTTGATAGTGCATCGGCTACCACATTGTCTTTGCCCTTCTTGTACTTGATGATGCACGGGAAGGTTTCTATGAACTCCATCCACCTGGCATGTCTCCTCTTGAGATTGGTTTGCCCTCTGAGGTGTTTGAGAGTCTCGTGATCAGTGTGGATCACAAACTCCTTGGACAGCTGGTAATGCTGCCAAGTCTCCAATGCTCGGACAAGGGCATAGAGCTCCTTGTCATAAGTGGGGTAGTTCAGTGAGGCACCTCCTAGCTTCTCACTGAAGTATGCCACTGGTCTCCCTCCTTGGATTAGCACTGCTCCTATGCCTATTCCAGAGGCATCACACTCCACTTCAAACGTCTTGTTGAAGTCGGGCAGGACTAGCACTGGTGCATGTGTAAGGCTGTCCTTCAAGGCGTGGAATGCCTTCTCCTGAGCTTCTCCCCAGCTGAATCCCACATTCTTCTTCACTACTGCCGTCAGTGGTGAGGCAATACTGCTGAAGTTGGGCACGAATCTCCTATAGAACCTGGCCAGTCCGTGAAAGCTCCTCACTTGGCTGATGTTGCCTGGTGTTGGCCATTCTTGTATGGCTCGAATCTTCTCTTCATCAACCTGTAGGCCCTGTGAACTTACAACAAAACCTAAAAAGACAAGTTTATCAGTACAAAAGATGCACTT